>JACEGR010003082.1:58087-112607 GCA_014170235.1 Listronotus bonariensis | reverse complement strand
ATAACCATCTTTTAATCAAAAGTGCAGAAAGGTCTGTGGTAAAAACTAAATATTTTTCAATTTTGTAAAACTGGGATAACTTTGATTTTCGTCAAAAATGTGACCTGTTTATTTACCACTCTGTATAACGTAGTCCTAGCAACGTTTAAAGAATTAGCCATAAACAGCTTAAAGCCAATAAAATTTTCTTCTAAGAGATAAAAAAATTCAAAAATCGTTTTAAAGGCCTTTTAATTCTCTACTCACAAACGTTTCATTTTTAAAAATCGGTCTAGTCGTTACATAGTTAAAAGCGATTGAAGTTTAGCTCCAATTTGTACACTCAGCGCGGTTTTTAAAAGTTCTCTCTCCCTTTATTTTTGAATGGGACAAGATATGGTAAAAGGGTGTCACTTAAACTAACTTTTAGCATAAAAATAGTTTCGGTCACGTGGCCTAGTGTTAGGGGGCACTAGCAACTTTTTTCAAATAGAAAACGGGGTCATGTAGCACATCGTTTTAAAGGCCTCTCTATTCAACGCCACTTTGTTTTTGAAAATCTGCCCAGCCGTTCTAGACTTACAAGCCAATGTTATTAAAACCGCACTGTTTGTACAGTATTTAAGCCAAATTTCAAACGGTTCTAAGTCTGGAACGGCCGGGCCGATTTTCAAAACAAAGTGACGTTGAATAAAGAATCAAAGGGCCTTTAAAACGAGGTGCTACATGACCCCTTTCAAATAAAAAATAAAGTTGCTAGTGCCCCCTTGGCACTAGGCCACGTGACCAAAATTATTTTATGCCAAAAGTAGTGTAAGTGATACCCTTTTACCTCAAATTTACCCGATCTCGATATCTTGTTTCATTCAAAAGATAAAGGGGGGAACCTTTTATTATCCTCACTGTATATTTAATACGTAAGGCAAAAGTGCAACACTTTTATCTACCTTTTTGGGTCACCCGAACTAACCAGAACTTTTAATATTTCTAATAATATTTGTTTTAGGATATATCAAGCTCGACAAATGACTCAATCAATGATCCAAAAAGTGATTTAGATTATATTCCCAATGAATCAAGCAGTTGTTCGGTATGGCAAGAAGTGATTTAATTATATGCTTATTATTTATTTCTTGTTTTTATTTTAGAATAGTTCTATCAATGAGTCAGACGAAACAACTGAAACTGATGCACAGCACGCAGCTAAAAATGTACAGAAAAGTCCCAAAAAATTGCAAAATAATGATTGTTTAAAAAATCCTTTCTTTTCCAAAGAGTCTGCAAAAAAATTCAAAATGAAAATACCACGAAAGATAGGAAAAAAGCTCGTGACTTCTGTTACTTTTGTGAGTCGGAAGTTACGAATTTTTCAAGGCATTTATTCAGAAACCATAGATCAGAGGTCGATGTGATTAAAATATTGTCATTTAAAACAGGTTCCAAAAAAAGAAAAAGAGTTACTTAATGTAATAAGGCGAAAAGGAAATTACTTAAAAAATTGTGAAAAAGGAAAGCCAGTCCGTGCAAATCCTGACACAGAATATTTACCCTGTTCATTTTGCTTCGGCTTTTATTCATCGAAAAATCTTTGGAGGCACAAAAAAATTGCACAGAAAATCCAAATAAAGGTGCATCTGGGGCAGGAACAAAAGCTATCGCCCAAAATATGTTAATCTCCAACCTTAAAATAGATCCATATTTGAAGGAAACAGTTTTTCCCCGTATGAGAGCAGATAATATTTCTCTTGTTGCCAAAAAGATCCCCTTATTTGTGCAATGGGTTCTAGATACCTAAAAATTCACAGGGAAAAACATTTTATCAATGTAACATCGCGAAAAATGCGTGAACTTGCCAAGGTTCTGATTGAAATAAAAGCTATGGATAGTAAAGTAAACATGTTGTTTGATGCTTTAAAACCTCAGTATTTTGATATGTTGGTAACTGCTACTAAAAAAATAGCTAGATATAACTCTGAGCTAGATTTTTATGAAGCCCCTACATTTGCTCTTAATATGGGTACTTCTTTAAAGCAGTGCTGCGATATTGCTCTGATATACGCATTAAAGAAAAAACATATTTACTCAACAATTTCTGCTGCTGAAGCTGAAGCAGATATTAAAACCATGATACAACTGATTGAAGCACACTGGAAATTTGAAATAGCCAGTCAAGCAGCGAATGATCTTCATGTTAAAAAATGGAACAAAGTTACCCTTGTACCTCTTGCAAATGACCTAAAACTGCTAAAGGACCACCTAATAAAAATGGCAAATGAGGCAGCAGATGCCCTAAGAAATAATAATGAGGATATTAAAGCTTACACAGTTTTACTGGAAACCATTTTTGCAGAGTAATATTATTAAACAGAAAGCGACCTGGAGAGCTACAAAGAATGTTACTACACACCTATGAAAATCTAGCCCTGGCTAATGGAAGTTCGTACGAAGAATTTTCAGAGGCTATTTCAGAAACTGAAAAAATTCTTATAAAGAGCTTTAAACGTGTAGTGATCAGAGGAAAACGTGGAAGAGGTGTACCTGTACTCTTTAGTGAAGATGTACAAAATCATTTACAGATAATACTAAAACATAGAAGCAATATTTTAAGAAAACCGAATCTTTATCTGTTTGGTAATCCAGTGACATCAGAACCCATTATTGGTTATAAAGTATTGAGAAAATATGCAGTTTCTTGTAAGGCCCAAAACCCTGATGCTATAACTTGCACAAAATTAAGGAAACATCTTGCTACATTAACTCAATTGTTTAACATGTCGGAAAGCGACTTAGAACAACTGTCCGTCTTCATGGGTCATACCCTAGGAGTACACAAATTAGCGTATAGACTTCCTGATGATGTATATCAAACGGCAAAAATTTCTAAACTGCTTATTTTAATGGAAAAGGGACAGGCAGGTCAATTTAAGGGAAAAACTCTTGACGAAATAGATTTAGATTTAAACGAAGATATGCTAAATGCTGCAGAAAACAACGAAGAAGTTATTCCATTGGAAGAGTTAGAATTTCAAAATACAGAACTAGAAACTTCAAAAAGAACAGATATAATTGCTACAGAAAAAGATTCATGTAATAATTTAAGCAATACAAATGCATTTAAATCTAAGAAAAGATTATTAGTTCCTTGGTCAGAAGAGCAAAAACAAGCAGTAAACAATTTCTTTGCAAAACATATTTTACTAAAGAAGCCACCGAGAAAAGGTGAATGCGAGGAATTTATTCAGCAGAATCTTGAACTAATGAAAAATAAAAACTGGCTTAAAATTAAAGTTTATGTTCAAAATAAATACACACAAAGGCTAAATTAATGTTATAATAATTATTTTTTATAGTTTTTATTTGAGTTTAGGCATTATGAAAACTGTATTTCTTTTTACATACTTATAAATTTAGTACCAATAGCACATATATTCGAGGTCACAGAAGTTTAATATAAAACTGACTATGTTTTTTGAATTGAGGTTTTAATCATTTATCCTTCTGCTCCACTTTATTGCAGGGTACTTTTTCTTTCTTATAATTTATGATAAAGGGTTTTCTTTATTATCACGTATAAATGTGTTCTATATTGTGTCTTAAAATTTAACTTATATTAAAAAAGCATTAAATTTTTTAAAAAGACGTATTAACATAGGGGTTTTTTTCCCGATAAAAGTAAATGGTAGAAATGTACTTGACTACGTACTAGACTTAGAAAGATAAAAACATAGATGGTCACCAATTTAAAAAGTTAAGCCTTATACAAACCACGAAATTTACATCTTTGTTATGATGGCAAGCCAATCCTAAGAAAGACAAGATATATGAAATTAAAATTACTTTTTTTATGGGCTGCAGAAAAAATTACCTAAAATAACTATATGTTTAAAAGTTGTATAAAAAAAAATTAAAACATCAGGGGTTTTTATTGTGTACCCTATTTAAATTTACAAACCCTCCGGACATTTCCTAAAATATACCAAGATAATAGTGTATTCTTCTGGCAACACAAATATACATTTATTATTTTTGTATTTATCATCAGTTTAAATATAAACAATCTTAAAAAATCAAGTTTATGACTGACTTTTATTCTTGTTGTGTATAAGCATACGAAGCTCTACTAACTTCAGACTTGCATTTTTAAAACGTGGTCACTCTCTCACCATTTTAAAATTTTCAAATAATCTTCATTAATTTAAAGTAAATATACCGGAAAATCTGGCAACAGCTCAGGAGCTCATAACCATGGCGCATTAAGTAAATATATACACAAAGGACTTCTTATATACGGTGAAGTGAAATAAAATATACGAACAGGAGCTTACACATCTTTAATATATAGGGAGCCTGTAAAAGCGACAAAGTGGTATTATATACAAACTTTTTTAATTTATAAAAACGTTACTTTCGTATTAAATAATGTAAAAGAAACCAATATACGCAAAGTATATCGACCTATTTTTCCCCTTTCCAGTGGATGCCATATATCTGCCAAATGTGTGGAGTTTACATACATCGCGAGATGTATATATTTAAAATGCCGTAAAAAAGCTTAATTAATACAGATAAAAATATACAGGGTGTTCCATAAGAAAAAACAAAAGTTGGCTGATTTTCTCAAAAACTAACCAATATAGAAAAAAAACCAATTACACAACACAATATTCTATGAAAAAAACTACACCATTATTCTATTTAAAGTTTTTTCACAACTTTAATAGCACACGAGTTAAAAAAGATTTTAAAAAATGGGCAAAATCCGAAAATCCCCCTGTAGCTCCGAGATGGATCGCAATACCCATGAACTGTTTTCACTATAGTTGTTTTCTCAAAAAAAAAATCAAGAGTCCTATAGTAGATCTTTAATATTCCTTACGCTTTTCGAGATACTCACTTACATGCATACTTTTAGAACTAATTGGCAGTTTGGCAACGCAGCTTATCAACTTCAAACATACACTTTATATAGGTTCAAAAAACCATGAATGTCATTAACATCATTTCGTATATTGAAACGAATTACAAAATGATGTTTCTCGTACATTTACGTCAGTGTGTGCCGGAAACAGCAGTAATGAGAAGACTCGTTCTTAGCATAACCTTGAAAACGACTTTGCATTATGGGAAATTTATTCTTGTTTGGGCTTTATGAGAAAAGAAAGTTTATGAGTTACATATTTTTCGTTTTAATATTTATTCTAAAGGTGAATTTGAGCCAAATAAAAGCATTTTATAGGGTTTCCATGGTTTAACATTTTTTTTTTGTATTTTTTGCATATAGATGGATCCCTGGACCATTTTTCCAAGTCATTACTAACAAGCTTTTTTTCGTAAGTAGCTTTATTTTGACGAGACGCCCAACTTTTTTCCTTACAACAATTTTCGTTGGTGGTAGCTTACAGGGGTAGCAGGGATTAAATGTGTTGATTTGACGAGTATCTATTATTTTTTGGATTTATATGGTCATATTTCAAAAACTATAAAAGATAAATATATCAAATGTGGTATTTTTTTAAACCTATTTAAAATACCTTTGCAACGGTTATAAAAAATCCTGATGATAACCATATTTCCGAAACTTTTAAATATATACTTTATATGTGGTATCTTTTATAGCTTTTAGGGAGACCTTTCTATTGGTGATAAAATATACAGGGTGTTCCATTTAAAAAACACAACTTTGTGTTATAACTTTAAAATAAAAGTCAATAGAAAAAACGTAGGTACGTCACTGAGTTCTACGTAAAAATCCCTAAAACCTTTCTATTTACATTTTTCTTCTATCTCTAATATCAATTAAGTTACAAGTGCCCGGTCAAATTGACGAAATTTGAAAAACACTCTGTATCTCCAAAACGAATCAAATTAGCCATGGTTTGCTATAACCCTAAATTTGTTTCAAAAATTGAAATTAAGATTGCGCAATCAGATTTGTTCTATCTCTTTTAGTTTTCTCTATATCCTACAAGGTCAACAGGGTGAGCCATCTTTAACCAAAAATCTGACCCCCATTTGACCTAAATTTTAAGCCAAATTTACTAGTGAAAACCGCAATTCGCTATCTTGCTACATTTACTCGGTACAGCGTGTTTCTTAATTTCCTGCGTTTTCTTTTATCCTCTTTATAACTTTTTTATTATTAAATATTTTTAATTCTGTAAAAACATTTCTACAGCAACTTTTTATGCAAATTGCAGATATAATTTTATTTATTTTTTTGGGTTGTGCATTTTTGACTTATTTATTTATTTTTGGAAATTTTAAATGAAACACCCTGTATATTTTTCCACTATTAAAATGATTTAAAAATTACCGTTTCAAAGATGTGTACACTTTATATTTCTTCCCAGCCGTTTCGGAGATATTGCATATTTTGTCATTAATGACTGATATTTGTTAGATAGCAGGCCATGAAAAAGTAATTATGTTTTACTTTAAACAATCTTGTTATAACTTTTGTTTTTATTGACTTCAATGACGGGAACCCATTTTTTAAATAATTTATTAACGCAAAGGGGGTACAACATAATCCTATTTTTTGGTATTTTTAATTATTTTGTTAACATTTTGCCGTGGGAAGTTATTAATCAGGTTTTAATAAAACGTTAATATTTAATGTAAACAACCATTATTTTTTATATTTTAGTAAATTAAAGATAACCATGGAAAACAAATGGCAGCTTTTAGCTAAAAGGGTTAAGTTTAGCTTGTGTTTGTTATTTATGGTCATTTTTTAATTACCTGAATACAAAAACATAATGGTTGTATTTTACATAAAATATTACGTATTAAAAAACCTGATCATAATGTTTTTAAGGCAAAATATTAACAAATAATTTAAAGGACTTATAAAATATGATTATTTTTACCTATATTTGCGTTAGTAAATTATTAATAAAAACGGTTTTGCGTCATTGCAGTTTATAAAAGACAAAAGTTATACACAAGATTGTTTAAAGTAAAACATAAGTACTTTTTCATGGCCCAGTATCTAACCAATATCAGTCATAAATGACAAAATATGCAATATCTCAGAAACGGCTGAGAAGAAATATAAAGTGTGAATATTTTGAAAATGTAATTTTTAACCATCTTAGTGTTTAGTTTTTAGTGAAAACATATACAGGGTGTTCCATTTAAAATTTACAAAAATAAAAAAAAGTAAAAATGCACTACCCTACAATAAAACTAAAATTATATTAGCAATCTGGATAAAAAGTTGCTGTAGAAATGTTTTGACAGAATTCAAATAGATTTAAAAATAAAAAGTTATAAAGGATTAAAGGAAACGCAAGAAATTAGGAAACCCGCTGTTGCGAGTAAATGACGCAAGATAGCGAATTGCGGTTTTCACCAGTAAATTTGGCTTGAAATTTGAGCCTTGCAAATGGGGGTTAGTATTTTTGTAAAACGTACATACATTTAAAAACATAGGTGTCAAATATTTAACCTCCTCCTTTTATTGAAGTCGGTTAACAAGCAGTATACCGTAAATTTTGCTTTAATTTTTACATTTACGCAATTGTCTTTCTTTTATTCAAAGGCAGATTTCTCAAAAACCGTTTGTTATTAGAAAAGATGAGGAAGCAAAAAATTTTCACTTTTCTGTGAACGCCTTGCTGGTCATACAGTTTCCGGCATTCAAACAATCCAACGTAAAATATGGCTACAGTGTAAATTAATATATTTTTGTTTGGTAGGGGTGTATTTTAGGACAAGTTTATAGAAAAAAAACTATTAGTTAAACCTTTAATACATGCTTTTAAAATATTTGTAAAAATGAAAAAAAACGCCCTGTATTTAATTAAATACCCATTATAATTTTAATAAAACAACAAAATACGGAAAACATGTTACTAAAACTAGCGGTAATTTAATAAATTTAAAATTCATAAATCCTAATAATAGAAGTCTTTTGTATGTCGTGATATTCCAGAATAACAAAACATGCAACGTAGAAAAACGGTTCAAAATAAATCTAATACTATAATTAGAAAAATGTTAATAATACACAGACAATCTGATAAATTACAAGACCAGTAATATAATTAGAATATTAAAAATTTATTAAACCGTTATTATCAGACCAATAAAATATTAATTAAAAATTATTTATTGTTGTTACAGAGTGGCCTAAAAACTTTTTTGCTTGTTGTCTATATAAAGAGTTTTTAAAAATTTATAATTAATATTTCAGGGCATCAACAATTAAACAAATAAAAAGTAAAAAAAAACTCTTTAACAGGCTAAAAATAATAAATAATAAATAACATATGTTATAATTAATGTCTCAGCAGCTTTTGTTTTTTAACTTATTATTATTTAGTATGTATACATATGTTATTATCCGGCTTTGGGGTATCGTTATCACCTTTAACTACGTTAATATTCATATTTTTCACTGTTACTTCATTAGAGAAAATATTGTTAGGAATTTCGTGTAAAATCTTCTTTGAAATTTCCCTTTATTACTATAGGATTCAGCAATATATCCCTCCGCAACAGAAGAATACTTCCAACCTCCATGCCTTTTTATGTCCAAAATATCGACATCCGAAGCATTGGCAAGGAACGTAGTTGACATTCTTCTAAAAGAATGGCCAGTGTATCTACTGATGTCTTCAAGCTTCGAAAACTTCGCAATTTCTTTAGGTACATTTGAAATAGTGTGCTTTCCAATTACTTGATTAACACATTTACCTCTTTTATAACGATACAATAAGCGCTCATCTAGAGCATTCCTTGGTCTCAGTTTATTATATTCCTGTAGAAATCTGACATAAGGAACTGAGCCTTCATCGTTGGTTACTACAAAGTTTCTTTTAATTTTATTTTTAGACTCCACTATTTTTACTATAGCCACGTCATTTCTTATTTCTACATCACTTAGCTTCATTCTGTATATTTCGTATATTTTAATTATAAAGTATTAAATTTTGTTACAGAGCGGCCTAAAAACTTTTTTGCTTGTTGTCTATATAAAGAGTTTTTAAAAATTTATAATTAATATTTCAGGGCATCAACAATTAAACAAATATAAAGTAAAAAAGAAAACTCTTTAACAGACTAAAAATAATAAATAATAAAAGTTTTTAAATATAGTTGGTAAACATATGTTATAAATGTCTAAGCAGCTTTTGTTTTTTAACTTATTATTATTTAGTATGTATACATATGTTATTACCCGGCTTCATTTCAAAACTTTTATTATTTATTATTTTTAGATTGTTTAAGAGTTTTTATCGGGTATCTTATATTTATTTATTTATTTTATTTATTTATTTAACCAAATTTATACAGTGAGTACAACTATACTATACATATCAATATAAAATAACATATTTAAAAAACAATATAATTAATAACGCCTAGGTGTAACATATACCTGTATGCGTCAATCGGTTGTTATATTAATTTCTCGCTTTTTGGTTTATTATCATCTTTCTCTTTATCTTTATATCTATTTACAAGACTCAAATATTTGTTTTTTTAAATCTAAGATTTTATTCAAAAAAATAGGTTTTATGATTTTCTATTAACAATTATGTTACAACAACAATGCATACATATTTAAAAAACCTTTATATCTAGCCTAACAATTTTTACTAAAATAAGTTTTTTCGAATTTTTTAGTTTTTTGAAAAGTTTTAACACCCAGTATCGTGAGAACAAAAAATTTGCGGACATGTTAATAAAAACTTTTCTTTTTATTTTTTATGTAAAATCCGCCCTTAAATTTTCTAAACAACATTCTTAAACACCCTGTATATATAGGACATCCTCCTTTTTTTAAGGTCGGTTATAAAATTCTATAAAATGGCGTATCCCGTCTATTTAATAAATAAACAAAATAAATAAATAAATAAATGCTGCTATAAATGGAGAAATAACCGAATCTCACCACTTTTGTGTTGGATTTTTAACAATAATTTTAAAGACGATATATCCGATAAACCAGTGGTTCCCAATCTTTTGCACCCGCGGCGCAGTTACAAGTTTAATATTTTTTCTCCGCGCCATGTTCTAGCTAACAGAGTTGGGTATTCGAATACTCAGTATTCTTAATCTTATTCAGAATACGTTTGGTCGGTTTTTGAATAGATTTTAGTGTTTGGCATTCGGTATTCGGCAGAATACTTTTTGGTCAGTATTGGGGATTCTGTATTCGAATACTTTTTTAGTACAGTATTCGACAAATATATTTTTGAGTATTCGAATACCGGCGCGGCGTACCGAGTATTCGAATACTAAGGATAGTAGTATTCGAATACCGAAATTGTTGGAATTATTGAAATAGCAAAGAATACCTTGATGGTAAGTTTCAGAATGCTGTGAGCGACAAAACAGAAAAAAAATTAAAATATGAGAAGGGGCCTTTTTTTGGTGTTTAAAATTTTAAAGCATCGAATTTTTTTCTTCAATACTCGAATACTAAATTCGGGTATTCATGAATGCTGAGTATAGGAATAATTATTTCTTTAAAGTATTCAAAAATTCGAATACTTTTTTTTCCGGTATTCGTATTCGTATTCGAATACTGATTTTCAGTATTCGAATCATCTCTGCTAGCTAACTATTTAAAGAAGAGAGTCGAAAGAAATAGGTGTGTACATACCATAATAGTAGTTAGGTTAGGTTGATCGAAACAAAAATTTAAACACATGAAACATTTTTTTATTACAAAAGAATTTAAACGAAAAACAACAAGAAAAATGGATATACTCAGTTAAATCAGTGTGCGGAAAATAAGATTTAACACTGCTACTCTCATTTCTTGCTTTACATTGATCCTTGAGCGATCTCTTTCCCATCGTCGGGCTGTGGGGGATTTATCGCTTTTTTATAGGTACTTCCATGGCTTCTGCTCTGAAGAATTGTCCAGTATAGTTCCTCCACTCATGGTTTCCAACAGAGAAACTCGTGGTTCCGCGCGTATGCATCCCTATACGGTCCAACTGGACAAGCCCCGTACTTCCCACTTTGTTCGTTCTTTTATCCCTAGAGTTTCTAGATTGTGGAACCTGCTGCCCGCGGAGGTCTTTCCTTCCCCCAACTCTTCCAATATTTAAGTCCCGTGTCAACAAACTCCCTCTTACCTCGCTTAAGACACCCACGGTACGTTAGTATTCAGGCTGTTAGCCTGGGTGGTTTGTCCAAAGATTAAAAAAAAATTGTGTCCCTCGATTTACCAGCCGACTTGCTTCGCAACGTTGTGTGGATTGCGAGCGCGATTCTAGGGAAGGGGTACGATTTACCAACGTTACGACAGCACAGATTGCGATGCCAGCAAGCGAGCGCAGGCAGGAAAGATGTGGGGGATGTGGTATCAACGGTTTTTAAGCGTGTAGGCACTTTCTGGCGAGTGAACGATGGCGACGCGACGGCGAAATATGATTTCTACGACGCTATGTTCGTTTCCAATGTGAACACTTAAAAAGGTACTCGCCAATATTTGTGGTATCCAATAATTGGAGGATCAACTCACGACGCCCTTCTTTACTTTCTACGATGCACCAGAGCGCCACGGCGCACACTTTGGGAACCCCTGTAATAAACTTTAGACTAATAAAAATGATAATGTAATACATTAGTATTGTCACATTATATCAACATTTCTTACTACAATCTAATGTATAAAAATAATAAATTTTCTTTTACAATCTGTATCCCTTATTCAGCAAAATCCATTTTTCCTTGCAATAGATGAATTTTGTATCAAAATTTATTTTAAACATATTTCAAAGGATTTTACGCTTTCCGCCCCTTTTTCCAAAGAAAGTTTTTCCCTTCCGAAAAAGTTTCCCTCAGAAAAAGGAAACTTGCGTTTGGTAACTACTTTTATAATGTATATGGAACTCATGAAACTTCGTTTGGTTTACGTTGTCCAATTTAAACTTTTAAAAAGTTCGTAAGGAGATGAAATTATTTTGAAACAAATGCAATTTAACTCTTGGGGCTGGTAAAATCTAAAATTTACAATTTTTATATTAAAAAGTTCAGAGCTTGTTGAAATTTGATAGCCTTAAGCTGGAAATTTTATGCAGATATTAAATTTAAGCTTAAGTTATAGTTCGTACATTTACTGCAGCATGGTTTAATTTTTTTATGTAAAAAATATCAAAATTTGTTTTAAGATATTGAACCTCATACAGTTTCGGTCTAAAACTTTTTAATTATGTGTTTCATACTTCTTAAAATGAGAAAAAAAAATAATATCGACCTGTCATACAATTCGAGGTTCTTAAAACTTGAGACACGTTCTGGTGTTATTCATTTAGTACATCTAGTTTGATAAGTCCTATGAGGTAGGCAAAACGCGCCAATAGAGAGGGTCTCGGTGGAAAAAAACAAGAGTTCTTCTCTAAACTGTCGAAAAAATATGTCTATTTCTTATAGGTATAATTACGACAGTAGTTCCATTTATTTTCCTATTTTTTTTTATCTTTGGACAATCCACGAAGGCTAAAAGCCTAAATATTAACGTACCGTGGGTGTCTTTGGCGAGGTAAGAGGAAGTTTGTTGACACGAGTCTTAAATACTTGAAAATTAGGGGGAGGAAAAGACCTCCGCGGGCAACAGGTTTTACATTCTATAAACTCTGGGGATAAAAGAACGTACAAAGTGGGAGGTTCAAGGCCTGTCCAGTCGGACTGTATAGGGATGCATACGTGTGGCACCACGAGTTTCTCTTTTGGGAACCGTAAGTGGAGGAATTATACTGGACAATTCTTGAAAGAGAGCTTTTTGAAGCTGCCTTGGCTAAAAATACAATGTATTTATGCCAGTTAAGGTTATTCTCAAATGTGATGCCCACAAGAATAAAGGTGTCTTTGCTCTGTAAAACTTGACCGCTCATAAGTAAAGGAAGAGTATCTTACTTGCCGGCTCCCGGTAAAACTCGATGCCCAGTACCGAATAAGGCTTTTTAGTACGAGTGTATGAGATTAAATCTTACCTTCGAACAACCAAGTTGTTTTAGAACCATCTATTTATTGTTATTTTTATCACAGTCTGGGACTGACTCTGCACCATTAACCTTTCTGAATAAGTCCTTTGTTGTACTTAATTTGCTTTCTTCTTGCGTTTTATTTCCAAGTGTCCACAAAACCCAGAGAAGTTCTATCTGTTGTTCTGGGTGGAAATTTCTTTTGGATTTTTATGCAATGGTCATAATTTTAAATGTAGTACAATAAGAATTTATTTTTACACATTTGATACATTTTTACATTTTTTTGAACACATGCCAGGATACAAATAGAAAACCTAGATTTTTTCATGATATATATACTATGCTTTGCTTCTTCAGTAGAGAGCTATAAGTTGTTTCGAGTTTTGCCCCAGAATACCAACAGCAACTGCATCATCTCTATTTAAACCACTGGTGCCAAACCATAGCTCTGTGATGGAGGTCTTGCCCATAAGTCAGTATAGCAGACTAAATATTAATGTAAAAAGATATAGACTGAAAGACAAACATGCCTTTGGAACCAAAAATAGTGGAGTGTTGTTCTGTTTTTTTATTGAAGTGTAAAATTTTACTTTACTTATAAGAAAAATCTTGCTGTTTTTACATAATTTTAATTTCTGTATTGTTACTTGGATTTATAACAGTTTATCCATATCCTATTTTGACTTATGTATACTCCAGTGATACAACTCGCCTAATTTATAGCATGGATCATGGGTGTAGGTACCTAAAGCGCTTATATTTTAAAACTTACTAAATAGCAATCGTCATTAACTATGTAAGCTGATACTCCATTCGTCTTATAAAACTTATTTTAATAAAAAGGCGATAAAATAGAAACATTTATTGTGTATATTAATAAAATATCAAAGCAAAACATAAATTGCAAAGCAAATTACCTGACAAATAACATCTATACGGCACCTTTATATTTTCCAACTCGTTCCTGTTTTATGTTAATACACAATAGTAAATTCTAAAAGTTATTATTATCTCATTTGTATGGTGGCCCCCTCGTGCTTTTACTTGCAAATATTTTGATACAATGTTATTCTAAGTGTTATGCTGTGAATATTCATAAAATACTCGGTTATATTTTACACAGTGTAGGTAATACAAGGTGTAAATTTGTTTTAGACGATATAAAGTTTCTAGTTTTATTTGTTTCTGTTGTATTTATTCTTTAGATGTCTGACATTTTATTAAGATATTATTTGACTCCCACAGTGAATGAGAAATTATCGTCATTTTTTATATAAACACATTGTAATTTTGAAGATTTATTGATTTTTATAACCAATAAAAAATACGTGTATCTGAAGATTATGGAAGAGACCTGAACTGAATAGAGGCAGATTGGTGTATTGTTTTATTTTTTATTAAAAATTCGTCACAATTATTAAAGTAATATGTACAGTTATCTATTTACAGTTCTTAAATCATTAAGGAATGCTATAAACAAATCTTCTGACTCGTTTTTTCATATTTTCCAGCAGAAATGATCCAGGTGAGATTAGAAATGCTGAATAGGTACTCCTCTCATTTTTTCAGAATTTGTATTTTGGCGGCTAACCAAGACCTCTCGACCCCTTGTGTATGGACTCCTGTAGCCGGGTCTACATAATTTTTTGATGATTAACTGTGGAATGTGTATACCCCAATTGCTCCAAGTTCCTATATATTAGCTATGTATTTCCGGCGACCAGCAAATCTAGCCTCATCAATTTGGATAGGATTATCCTCCGTGCCTACCATCTTGCCTCGGCTGGTAACAATGGAACTGCAGACTTCTCAGCACATACTAAACCAATCTGTTACGGTAGCTGATGATTTTCCAGTAAGATTTGTCACGCTGGTCATGGGGATCTCTTGTACAAAAAGAAAAACTAGCCCTAAAATATCACATAAGCTTAGGTTCTAATTTATTCCATTGTTGATATCCGTGTAATGGAAAAATGTGTTGCCTCTCCTAGCTGAACGCGTGATTTGACAGCCCTTCCTAGGACAACGAAGCACAGATCTAAATTATCCTCCTCGATCCCGTTTCCTTTTCTGCTGCATTTTGCTTCCACACCGATGGCATTCTATATTTTCAGGTTCTTCTAAAAGTTGGTGTTGCCGCAAAAAGTTGACAGCAACATTTTCGTCTAAAATAACTGTTCTATATAAATCTTTCAGCAACATTATTACGTATCACTATAAGAAACTGAATAAACCAGTTTTTATTAAAATTTGCTATTTGTATTTATATGACATAGCACCATAATTATTGGATCATTAATATTCTATTAGAATCAGGTCCCTGCTTAGGTACCTACTAATTCTTACAATTGTGGTACTCTTAAGTATAAATGTTTATTATAATTATTAGAAAGATTATGTAAATAGTAAATAGATATTAGCCAAATAATAGGTTGATACCTTGGAAGATCCCAAAACACAGGTAGACCGCATACTAAAATGGCACCCCTGCAATCCTTACTTAAAGAAGCTTTGGTGGTCCTTGTGAAAAAAATATAAAGTAGATCTTATTCCTTAATAGGCGTATTGTATATCAGGACTGTTCAGTAATATCACAGACACTATCTACATGTGTTGCAGTATGAAGTAAGCAAGTTTGCTAAACTATAATCTAGTTTTATATCCCTGTAATCATGTTCATTATCAGATCCTAAAACAAAGTTGCCTGCTAGTATTACTTTAGTTTAGGGTAAATCTGAAAAAATCTAAAAAAAAACATTGGCAACGCTGGGCACACGCTGGCATTAGCTTCGTGCTGACTTAATAGGCCAGATGAAAATTTTATAAGGAAATTTTGCCTATTTTGTTTTCTTTTAACGATATTAATCAGGTTAATTTTTAAATAGGCAAAAAAAGATTTTGTGTGATGATTAATGAATTGGTGTTAATAAACTTGCAAATTGACATACAAGTGCTTTTAAAAATAAAAATTACCTAAAGTAATTAAAAAATCAACGTTTAAAAATTACTAAATATGTATTTTTGTTTTAGGTAACCGAAGGACAAGTTTTCTCTACAGAATAAACGCCTCTTGGGGTAAGATTATGTGTGGTTTTTGTTACATAAACTAAATCCCTAAAAATAATAATTTAATTGAGTTTTGTTTGTTCAATACAAAAACAAAACTATCTGGCTTCTAACCTAATGTTATTGTTTTTACAAATTTATCTCTATACTAATTTCTTATTAGTATTTTTTAAAAATATTGCTGAAAAAGAATACAATATTGAACGAAATGTTCTCTCTTCTTTGTCAGTTGGTATATAAACATATGAAGGTTAAAATATAAAAAGCTGCAGTTGCAAATTATCTTTTCACCTTTGCAGCTGAAAGAAACGTTTGAAAAAATGCCACATTTCGCGTCGCACACTCAAACTATAAATTTCAAAAGGGCTTATATAACCCGAGATTTTGCCATGACCTTTTGTACGACAATTAGCCCGCATTACACCCTGTGTAAATATTATCTTAAAATTTGTATTATTATTATATTTTTTTTTCAATAAAAAAAACAAAATTATCTGGCTTTTAACCTAATGTTATTGTTTTTAAAAATTTATCTTTACCCTAATTTTTTATTAATATATATTTTTAAATATTACTGAAAAAAATATAATTTTGTACTAAATGTTCTCTATTTTGTGTCAGTTGGTATATAAACATATGAAGGTTAAAATATAAAAAAGCTGCAGTTGCAAATTATCTTTTCACCTTTGCAGCTGAAAGAGACATTCAAAAAATGCCACATTTCGCGTCGCACACTCAAACTATAAATTTCAAAAAGGTTTATATAGCCCAAGATTTTGCCATGACCTTTTGTACGACAATAAGCCCGCATTACACCCTGTGTAAATATTATCAAAAAATGTTTATTAATATGTTTTTTTTCAATACAAAAACAAAACTATCTAGCTTTTAACCTAATGTTATTGTTTTTACAAATTTATCTTTACCCTAATTTTTTATTAATATTTTTTGAAATATTACTAAAAAGAATATAATTTTGTACTATATGTTCTCTTTTTTTGTCAGTTGGTATATAAACATATGAAGGTTAAAATATAAAAAGCTGCAGTTGCAAATTATCTTTTCATCTTTGCAGCTGAAAGAGACATTTGAAAAAATGCCACATTTCGCGTCGCACACTCAAACTATAAATTTCAAAAGGTTTTTATAACCCGAGATTTTGTCATGACTTTTTGTACGACTATCAGCTCGCATTACACCCTGTGTAAATATTATCTAAAAATGTTTATTATTATTATTATTTTTTTCAATACAATAACAAAACTATCTGGCTCTTAACCTGATGTTATTGTTTTTACAAATTTATCTTTACCCTAATTTTTTATTAATATTTATTTGAAATATTACTAAAAAAGAATATAATTTTGTACTAAATGTTCTCTATTTTTTGTCAGTTGGTATATAAACATATGAAGGTTAAAATATAAAAAGCTGCAGTTGCAAATTATCTTTTCACCTTTGCAGCTGAAAGAGACATTCAAAAAAATGCCACATTTCGCGTCGCACACTCAAACTATAAATTTCAAAAAGGTTTATGTAGCCCAAGATTTTGCCATGACCTTTTGTACGACAATAAGCCCGCATTACACCCTGTGTAAATATTATCTAAAAATGTTTATTAATATGTTTTTTTTCAATACAAAAACAAAACTATCTGGCTTTTAACCTAATGTTATTGTTTTTACAAATTTATCTTTACCCTAATTTGTTGTTAATATTTTTTGGAAATATTACTAAAAAAGAATATAATTTTGTACTAAATGTTCTCTTTTTTTGTCAGTTGGTATATAAACATATGAAGGTTAAAATATAAAAAGCTGCAGTTGCAAATTATCTTTTCACCTTTGCAGCTGAAAGAGACATTCAAAAAAATGCCACATTTCGCGTCGCACACTCAAACTATAAATTTAAAAAAGGTTTATATAGCCAGAGATTTCGCCATGTTCTTTTGTACGACGAGCGGCCCGCATTAATATTCATTATACTTTTAATTACGTCTACTTTGTGAGCCAGTTTAATCCATTTATTTATATTTATGTCCCCATGAATTTTAATTATGTGAGCTCTTCCGCCTATAATTTATTTATTTATTAATGTTTTAATTTTTCTCGTGACACACGATGATGGTATTTTTCTTTTGAATACGCGGTCTCTAGTTTAAATTTTATGGCTTTTTCAATGGAAATTTTAACCTTTTAAAGTGCATATTTATATATATAGTTTAAGAGGTTATTATAACCTTGTTACGTATATAGAACGTCTAGAAAACACGTTTATAAAAAAATAATAATTTTAAATAAAATATAAGCGTAAATATACATACAGGGTGTCCCACCGGGAACTGCCGCGATCGATTTCTCGAAAAATACTACGCTTTGGAAAATTAAAATTTTGAAAATTTGATAACATTATAAAGTCAGTGGGGAACATACAATTAAAATATTTTGACTGTTCTACCACTAACGGTTATACCGGAAGTTAGTGTCAACTTCTCTATTTTAAATAAAACACCCTATATATTATTTATTTTTTAGATTTTGTGTAATATTCTAAACATAATTTATGTTTAATTTTCTATACCTAAGTTTAACCGTTTTTTACTTATTTTAAATTTTATGTTAAAAATGACGTTTACAAGCCATTATATAACTATCAATTTCTTTTAAATAAAAGCCTTTAATATAAGTTAAAGTTGGATTCCTTGTAAAGAAAGAACTTGTTTAGTAGACTGTATCGATATTTTCACAATTAATAAATAGAGAGTGGTCAAAAAGAATCGTTAAGAATTATAACGACAAAAAACCTTAAAAGTCAATTTTTTCAAATAAAAACCTCAATCTTTTATTACCTTATCCTGTTAGGCATTAAAAATAGGTATAAGTTTGTATAAGGATGCTTATACAAATGCTATGCTAAAGTATAGTTTTCGAAATAATAACGATTTAATATTTATCCATTCTAACTTGAGACAATTAAATCCTGTGTACGCCACTGACTTAGTACAAATTTTATATTTTATTTGGAATAGGCAAGTAAAAACACAGCTTTTAGATACAACAAAGTATTTTTTTTCTTGTTTAGTTTTAAGAAAAAAAAATTCAGTTAATTCCACCTCTGGACAATACAAGAATTTTTTTTTTTTTGAAATTTCTGTTTATTATTATATTATAAATAAGAATACAAAATTAACAACAAATGCTATATTAAATACTTTTAACATTTAAACTAACAAATTTTTCACATTAAGTGTTTTTAAAATTTTCTTCATGTTTTTTAGGTGGGCCAGGAATATGAAACGAAGTAAAAATATGAAAAAAATTAGGAGCCCAAAAATGTATTGGATTTTTTCTTTTTTTTATCTTTAGGCCCACGAAAGCTTACGCCTAAGTACCAGAATACCGTGGGTGTTAGGTTATTAGATGCTAAAGCCTTTTTCCCCTATATATAATTTACAGTGTGCCCCAGGATAGGTGTTACAAAAGGTAAAATGGACCAAAAATGTTTAAATTTAAAAACGAAATTTTGGGAAAACTGGTCGCATTGTTTAAAACTAATAAATACAATTTTACTTTAATTGATATTATACAGGGCGAGTTATAACTAAAAATATGAAAAATGCCTAGGAACTACTTTTATTTTTAAAAATAGAACAAAATTGTATTAGTAAATGTTGTTGTTGTTGAGAATTAAATTTTATGTCAAAATTTAAAGTTAAAGTATGAAACTAAAAATAGTAATTGTCAATTTTTACATTAAGCATTTTAACCTTAAAAATGGGCAAAAGGGAGAAAAATTTAAGGGAAAATTGAATAATTTTAAATATGTTTTAATATTCGATGCCGTTAGCCAAGAATTTTAAAACTGTTAATGCATAATGTAAAAAATTGACAAAAAACCTTTTTTACTTCATTCTTTTACTTTAAATTTTGACATAAAATTTAATTCTCTACAACATTTACTTACTAAAATTTTTACTATTTTTAAAAATAAGGGTACTTTTTTCTTGGTTATTTTTAGTTATAACTTGTCCTGTATATTACCAATTGAGGTAATATTTTGTATTTATTTGTTTTGGACCATGCGATTTGTTTTGGTTAGTTCTGGTTAGTTCTGGTTAGTGCGATTAGTTTTCCCAAAAATTCCAAAATTTTTGGTCCTCTTGTAACGCCTATCCTGGGACACACTGTAAAATATTGAAAAAGGATATTAAAAAACCACCGATTTTTAATAAAAGTTTAACCACCTGTATCTGCGAACAAATGCATTTCCGAACCCATGCATTTCCGAACCCACTTTTCTTTATATTTTGTGATGTAGAATCTGCTCCTAAATTGTCTTAACAACATTCCGTAACACCCTGTACAAATGTATTTTCAAAACATTGTCTTTCCACAGATTTGTAGATATGTAGGTGTTAGATAAGAAAGTTTATTTATAAAAGCCCCAGTATCAATCTGTATCACAATTAAATAGTAGTGATTATTATGAAACAAAGTTCTAGATTGACATTTTGCGATTGATATGGTCGTTTAAAAGTGAAAGTAAACGAGTTAACTTTATTAGACATGATCAAATACAAATAGAAAGCAAATAATATACGACTTGGGAGTATATCCGCGTTAGATTTTATCTTAGAGTTACCAAGAAAAATTACTCAGTGCACGACCAATTTGCATCGATTTAGTAAATGGATGCAGCAAATTTTTAAACGGTTTTACTGGGCTTTACTTGTTTATTTATTTCTTATTATTTGGGTCAAATTTGGTAATTGGTATTTGACCCCTTTTTTGACGACAGATTGGTCTAAAATTTGGGACACTCTCAATCTTGATGACAATAAAGTATAATACATTTTTTATTATTGTAAATCCAATATGGTCGCCGATACAAAATGACGGATTACATATTACTTTACAACAACCTCAATATGGGTATCAAATGAAAGGGCTTGATTGGTAGAATAAAGCATACTATAAAAAACTAAAATTTAAGATGGCCGCCGCCACAAAATGGCGAATTACATATTTTTTCCACAACTACCTCAATATGGGTATCTAATAAAAAAACTTGATTAGTAGAATAAAACTTAATCTTAAAAAATGAGAAGTATCAACTAACAACAAAACCATCATAAAATTTACGCTGGATACGCTACGCTAAACGATTTAAATATATGTCTGATTAATACCCCAGATTGATGAGAAGATTGGTGCGATCTGGTAGATAGGACTTATCAAATTATTTTTTAGCTTTAACTACAATAAAACCGTATAATATATTTTTTATATAATGTATTCACATTCAGATCAAAGGAATTAAATAGAAACATCAGTAATGGTTTATTTTTTAGGTACAATATTGCACTATAGTTTAAACAAATAAATATACATGGTGTTGCAGAATAAGATGATGATTTTTGAGGATAATTTTAAAAGAAAAGTTTTAAATAAAGCATTGTACATTTTTGCTATTAAGTTTTAAGATACAAAGTGATAAAATAAAAACATTTTTTTTGTATCTGTGATACCATTCAAATTATTTTATAAAATTTGGTACACAGCCCCTATACATTAACAGGAATTTTTTTATGTACAACTATTTTTTTTGGCTAGGGTTTGAGCGGTATTTCGGCATATGCTTTTTTACAAGACTTTTCTTAGCATTTTATAAAATATTGTGGTATATCCCTTGTAGAATATTGTTTTTTAAAGCCTGGATTGATAAAGGTTTATGGGAAAACGCTTTATCCCTAAGATAGCCTCTAAACAAAAAATCAGGGGTCGTTAGGTCCGGTAAGTGGGGTGGATATCTCATATCACCGTTTTGAGAATAATGCGATTCTATAAAAAATGTGACTATTTTCGTTTGCTAAGCCATTGTGTACATCTCTACAAAAATGGGTCCCTTATTCGGTAGGTAATAATTTAATTACTATATATTAAGAGAAACATAAAAGGCGAATATTTTATATAGCTAAGTTTATATTTTACCCAATTTTCTTTATTATATTTAATTATCAAAAAAAAAAAGCAGAAGTATATAATGATTTTGTGTCACCTAATAAAATTATATAATATAAACAATAATAATTCTGTTAAAATACGCTTAAATAACGTAATATGTGCATTAAATCAACTGGTCATTTATTAAATAATAGAGCATTGATTTGGATAACTATTAATTTAGGATTAAATCTAAACAGTTTAACGAGATAATGCATATTTAAATATGTCAAATAAAATAGACATATTTAATAATAGAGGTAGTTACACAAGCACAATCTTAATTCGGTGATTAAAATTTCACCCAGTTAATAAAGCATTAAATAATAAGGGTTAAAAGTAAAATTTATTACTACCTTTAAAACTTAAGGTAATTTCTATATTAAATGTTTCGATACAAATTCACACATGCAAAAAATATAAATACAATTTTCAAAAAAGTTGTTGTGTTACGCTAATTACAAAAAAAACTGGGGGTTAGATGGCAAAACCAGATATGTTACTTTTAGTAAAATTTTCGAAAGAGATCTTTTTAACTCTGATGCGTCCTAAAAAATTACAATTTCAGCAGTAATTGTTGTTTTACTATAATTATATTTTTAAAAATAATGTTCTAAAAATATATTATTGTCTTTAAAATTTTCAATGCTAAAAAAAATTAGACGCCATTAGCACATAAAATTGGAAATAAAAATATTCCTAATAATATTTTATGTTTTCTTTGTTTTCTGGGAGATTAAATTTAAACAAAATATTATTTGGCTTTTCTCCAGAATAAAATTAAAAAGTTTATTTAACATTTTAAGAAAATTAAAACTTTTATACATTATGAAGAACTATTCTGCTCTTACACAATATAATAAAAGTTAAAATTACTTTAAAAGAAATAAAATAATGAACTATTCAATATTAAGTTACTTACAATACAAAGGTTTCAATCTATAAACAAAGGTTCATTGGCACTCTGTTGAAATAATTTTAATGCAATATAATAAAATTTTTACAAGACGCCAGACGAGAACTGGACCAATGGTTGCGTCTTATTTTTGGTAAACTATTTACCACATTTTATTCTGGAGAAAAGCCAAATAATATTTTGTTTAAATTCCTAATAATATTTAACATTAACCTTTAAATTTATTTTTAAATGTACCCATATAAAATATTTAAATTATAAATGTTTTGTTAAACAAAACAAACACTGAATGCATATGTATTTTAATAAATTAAACAACCATTTACGAGAATATAATGTAGGAATATATTCCATAAATTTTGTCACTTTATTGTTTGAAACTCCAAAATAGGTGAATTAAAATAATGAAAATATAAACAGGCTTTATGTTTTATTTTATTATATTATAGGTAATTTTAATTTAACTTTCAATTTAATAAATTATCTAACAATAATTAGGTTCAATTTTTTTTTTTTGGTATATGATACACGTTTTATTGTAAATTATTAATAAACGGGCGTAATATACTTTGTAAAATTGTGATAACTGTAAAAAGTAAGTAAAATTTGGTTTTTACCGTAGAACATTTTTTAAAATAATTGCTTAAAATTTTTTGGTAATACCTTGTACCCAGGTGATTCGAGTTCGAATCCCTAGCCGGAGAAACAATTTTAGGTAGTAGTTATTTAAAAATAATACACACTACTGCATGGTCTAAACGGTGCTGTAAATTGCAAAAACCGCATGTATTAATGCTTATACAATATTGACGGAACGGTAAAAAGATTAAACATCTAATAACCCGACACCCATAGTACTTTGGTACCTAGACATAGGCCTTCGTTGCTGTCTTAAAGATAAAACAAGGAAAAAAATAGGCTTTGGTATACAATGTTGTTTATATTTGTTTTGCATCATCCACATTTTAGTTGTCAGTCATATTGCATATTGGTTTTTGTAGAATCTGAAACAGCAGCTAATGAAATATTTAAATTCAATTAAAATATACAGAGTGTTTCCTAATTGCGTCAAGAATATTTAAGGTCTTATTCCGCATTTTACGAAAAAAGTAAATTTAAACATTGGTCCGGAAATGCTTTTTACTAATGAAAATATAAAATTGTTTTATTAAGCAAACAATCTTCATCTTTACAGCTTTTTAAAACTTAAGTTGAGAAAAAAAAATTGACAATAATATTTTTGAAGTTACAAAGTAAAATTATTTTATTAATGAAACATCATGTAGATTGTATCGCCATTAAAAGCATTAGTTTTAGGAAAATACCAACTTTTATATGTCGATGTTTTATAGTTTTAAAAATATGGCCATTTAAATCAAAAAATTACGTAAATTCTACAGCTTTAAGCTGTTGATACTAAGTTTAATAAATATAATAAAATTTACAAGATGGTTTATTTTAAAAAGTGCCCTTTTAATTTATAACTCAAAAAATCATTGTCAACTTTTTTTTAAGTTTAGAGCGGTAAAAATGCTAATATACTCCTCAAAAAAAAATTGCATAACCTCCGGTTTTTTCTAAATGTTCATATTTATTTAAATAATCAATGAATTATCATTTAGTTAAGAATATATAAAGGGCCTAATTTAATAACTATTTTAAGAACATCATACTATTAAGAATTATTCCTTTTTTTCCAAAATTTTAAATCACCTTGTAGGATGTATTGTTAACTGCAAATAATAAAGATTACGCCAAATTATAAATTAACCTTTTCTTAACATTTTTTTAAATTGTCTCTGAAACTTTATTAATAAAAGACATATAGACATTTAAATTAAAGCATTGTTGTATCAAAGCTTATTAAAAAAAATAAACATAAGCAATTTTTTTTTGTGGAAGAGTAGTTATGTAATTTAAACATTTTTTTCCTTTATTGTAACCAATAACAAATTAACTAATTGTAAATACTTTAATTAATTATCCTGTATTTTATATAGGTTAGTAAATATACCAAAGAATTAAGTAGTTGTACCCTTACTTTTTAACAGACATTTTTTATTATTTTTATCCTTAGTTATTTATAATAATTTTCTGGCTACCTTTTGCTATGACCTTTTACTCAACAGCGAACTGTGGGAAAAATTTAAATTTTAATTAAGTAAAATAAATGCATGTCATCCATTGTTAAACATAATGTAGTGAATTTACCACGTCATAGTGACCATTAACTTTATAAATGTCTATACGTTTAACAAACGGCATGCAATTAATTGTCCTCAAATAAACTGTTAATGTCCTCAATTTGTATTGCAAACCTTATTAAAAAAGAATAAATATTTTCTTTTTGTTAAAACAGGTTTTTTAATTTTAATTTGGTAAAAGTGGATGATGTTAAAACGACATTCCTTGCAAAAATTATCTTAAGTATATTATAGGTAAGTATTCTGCCTCTTGTTAAAATTTTAAAATCGGACTTTTTCTTATCTTGTTTTTTTTTTTACTTTCTTGTATTGAATAACTTTTTAAGAATATTGTGTCAAAATTTGAGACGAATCGGAGCAAATTTAACAAAGATACAGCTGTTTAAGTAACCACGCCTCATCCGTGATTCTTATAAACGTTTTTTCAAAGTCGGTGACCACCATAACCTTAAAACTCCTACACCGATGCTTTTGAAATTTTTTCACTATTTCTTTAAATAATTTAGGAGGTAACTCTGCATAATATATATATATATATATATATATTATTATTTTTTGGTTGAATTTGTCATATATTTTTAATAATTAGAAAAACAAATAAGACGAACAATAATGAATATTTTTTAAAAAACCGTATCTACCAAATTCCTTATGAATGTGATTAAGTATATACAGGGTGTCCCACCGGGAATTGCTGCGAACGACTTCTCAAAAATAAGCCTAGGAAAATTTTTAAAATTTGAGAACATTATAGAGTCAGTGGGGGACATACGGCAAAAATAGTTTGACAATTCCACCACTTCTCGTTTTAACGAAAGTCAATGTCAACTTTCTTATTGTTCCTATATGTTGTTTATTTTTTAGATTCTGCGTAAAATTCTAAACATATTTTATATATAGTGTTCTATACATAAGTTTAACCGTTTTTGACTAGTTTTAAATTTTATGTCAAAAAGTCGCTGGGATTGGGTTCTCCGTAGAAAAGAACTTCAGTTTACTGTATTGATATTTTGACAGCTAATAAATACAGAATCGTCATAAATAATCATTCAAAATTATGTCGACAAAAACCTTAAAAGTCTTTTTTAAGAAAACCCCTATCTATCTTTTATTACCCTATCCTATTAAGCATTAAAAATAAGGGCAAGTTTGTATAATAATGTCTATTCTAAAAATTTATAGTTTTCGAAATATTAACCATTTAATATTTATCAATTCTAACAATGCTTTTAAGTCCGGGTAGGTACGTAGTAGTTGTAACGTAGTAGTGTAGTCAGGACCAACCTAAAGCGAGAATCTTTTAAGAAAGAAATATATAGGGTGTTTCATTTAAAACAAGGAAGTTTACATTAACCTCCGATTTAACAGAAAGTGGTAGAACAGTCAAAATATTTTAAGCGTATGTTCCCCACTGATTTTATAATGTTTCCAATTTTTCAAAAATTTTCCTTTTTACTTACTTTTCGAAAAATAGATAACAGCATTTTCCGCGGACACCAGGTATGTTGGGGAAACAAAAATATTATAAGTACCCGTACTAAAAACTAAGGTGTTTGTGGTGCGCCACTCTGTACATTAGATGTTCTTTAAGAAAACAACAATTGTATTATGAATGAATGAAGTATATATGTATGAATGAAGACTAAATACATCCCTAATAAAACTAATTAAACAGCGGTCTTTCATTGTTAAACAAAAGTAACAATATCAACTACACGATAGCGACCATCAACTTTATAAACGTCAATAGGTTCACCGAACGTGTTGGAAATAATTACCCTCAAATAAGCCATAAATACCCCCATCTGTCCATTTTGTTCGCCACTCGAAAATTATCGGCGGCATCAAATATTAACCGCCACTAATTTTACTTTCATCTATAGGTCAGTAAATTTACACTGGCAAATTCGTAGTTAAACCAATCCAAATCCATTAACAATACATCAAATAAATGGATCCGAAATTTACCAAAATATCGGGAAAATCTGATAAAATCGTTCATAAGGCCGTATTTAAATTTGCTATTATACCAGTGTATTGTTTAGTTTTAAACAATGAAAAGCCAAAACATAACATTGAACATATGTCCGAAATATCGTTTAATATGGTAAATTTAAATTGTTTTGTGACGATGAGCATAAATATATTGACACAATATATAAATTATTTTAAATACTTTTAATTGATATTTATTTACATAAATCTTATTAGATCTTTTAGGAAGAGCGCACGCGTCTAGCATGTTACTTCAAATAAAACCAATGCAAAGAAAGGACTCATCGCACACCAAAGTGATGCGGCTTGCAGCTTGCCACGCCACTTAGATGTGCGCTGAATTATTTATTTGCACCATTACACCAAAGTGGCGTGGCAAGTAGCAAATAGCACGGCGTCTAGCATGTTACTTAAAATAAAACTAATGCAAAGAAAGGACTCACCGCACACCAAAGTGATGCGGCTTGAAGCTTGCCACAAGACTTAGATGTGCGCTGATTTATTTATTTGCACCATCACACCAAAGTGGCATGGCAAGTAGCAAATAGCACGCGTCTAGCATGTTACTTCAAATAGAACCAATGCAAAGAAATGAAGCAACGCATAACAAAGTGATGCGCCACTTAGATGTGCGCAGATTTATTTATTTGCATTGGTAATATTTAAAGTAACATGCTGGATGCGTGCTTCTTGCTACTTGCTACTTACGACGCCACCATGATGTGCGCTCTCTCTAAGATTATACAGTGCAGTACATACTTGTAATATAAAATTGATGCATAAATACTATATTTTGAAGAAAAATTGACAGATGAAAATTTCAAGATGGCTGCTTGGCGCCATCTTATTTTTTATTTTTTTTGATGGAATGAAGATCTTGTAGGACATTATTTTAAAGCTCCTAAAGAGTACTTTATAACCCCTACATATAAAGTCAATACCTTTACCCAGTACAAATTACATTAAATATAACCTAAAAATGTATTTTAGATGGCCATGTTTCCCAAACAAATAAAGTTAGATATTATTAATGTTGTATTTTCCTAAAGCACCCTGTATATTATATGACCATTAAAAAGATCTTTAAAAAAGCTTTAAGAAATTACCACAATAGGGACATCTAACTCTATTACTTTTAGAAATATGGTCATCCAAACGAGGAATTTAGGTAATTTTTAAAGTACTACGGTTTTGTAGTAGGTGAAGATATTGACTTTATAGGGTTATAAGTACCCGTCAGAAGCTTTAAAACGATATGTTTTAAAACCCTTCTTTTCACTTAAATTTATTTCTCAAGATGGCGCCAAGCAGCCATCTTAAAATTGTATCTGTCAATTCCATTCTAAAATATTTGCATTAATTTTACATCCTAAAGTTTTAATTTTTAAATTGATCCGTTTAAAAAATAACAGAGGGGGGAAGAACATTTTAGAAATGTGCTGTATATTATTATACAATTATATTTAATATAAAAATTAATTGCAAATTTGTTGTTTAGATATACCAAATGCTTCAAATTTATTTAAGGAAAAAATAATTTACCAGGTAATTCTTCTGAAATAATTCCACTAATTGCAATAATACTTTTTATTGTTTCCTAATAATCACCATAGAGTGAGAGCCCGTGAGCGGCAGACCTTCGTCATTTTGTAAAAGCTAAAAGTTTGTCAATGCATGCTCCTAACATAGGTAGAAGTAATGGTAGATTGTGAAGTTTGACTCATAGTGGATTTGGCAGGTACCAGGTACCAAAGGTTAATTAATTGAAACAAAAACTTTGTTACTTTGTAAAATCTGAATTTTATATATGTTACTTGGGTAACTATTAGAAGATATTTTCCCAATCGGCAGACAGTTTTGACAGTTCCAACCCCTTGGCAAACAAACATTTTGGAAGGATTTAATGGTCCGACCAAGTACAATATTTTTGTTATTTAACAAGATATGGCAAAAAGTCTTATATAAGAGTTGTAGGTTTTTAAATAGGCATGTACTCAAAATATTTTGATGTATACAAAGTGTTCCAAAAACATTTTTTTAAATTACCCTTAAAGCAATACATTTTTTTTGGACACTCTGTATACATCAAAATATTTTTAGGACATTCTCATTCGGAAACCCTACAAATCTCATATAACACTTTTTGTTATATCTTGTCAAATAACAGAAATATTGGTCTTTATCGGACTATTGGACCACCCCAAAATATTTGTCTGCCAATGGGTTGGAACTGTCAAAACTGTCTGGCGACTAAAGCAATATCTTCTAATAGGTACCCAAGTAACATAATGTAAAATTTAGCTTCTACAAAATGACAAACCTAAGTTTTAATTTATTAACCTTTGGTACCTGGTACCTACCAAAGCCACTATGAGTCCAACTTCATAGTCTACCATCGCTTCTACCTATGTTGGGAGCATGTGCTGACAAACTTTCAGCTTTTAGAAAATGACGAAGGTCTGCCGCTCACGGGCTCTTGGACTACTAGAATAATAACCAATAAAAAAGATGGATTTTATAGAGTGAAAATGCATTCCTGTACATGTTTTTACGCCAACTTCTCTTAACACACTTTAAGTAAACAGGTTTCCGCTATCACCTACATACCTATTGGCTAAAAATAAACCTGCATAAATGAATAATCCATAAATATTTAACAAATATTGTTTTCATAAATTAAAAAGTTGTTACTCTTGCCCACGATGCAATTAGTTGTTATGTATGTGTTTTTTTTTAATTACAATATCTAGTACAATTAAATACAGGTTTTTTTTTGCAAAATTCTCCGGAAGATATTTTTTTCACAAATAGGTGCAGTAGGACGTAATGAATGTAAAACCACAAAATACTTACAAATATGGCGACCGAAAGTGCCGCCATTTTGCGACAAACCGTTTGGGCCTGTATCTCCCACTGATCTCGATGGATCGCCAATGTTATAACCTGCGCAAAACAAAGTTACATTTCATGGGCGAAAAATCCGGTTTGTGCGCAAGATAGTTGAGGGTAAACACACCCGGCTTCAAACAAGCTATCCGCATTATAGAAAGGAATTTGTTGACGGCGTCCTGGTTTTCCGTTCGAAGTACGGTAGCTAATGGGCGTTACGGTCAGACCGCGGAAGAAGGGTACGGGGTGCCGGTGTTTATATTTTGCCACGGCTTTTAAGTGCGCATGTTCGTCCACCCGTCCATTTGTTTACTGCGCGAGGTCGTAAAAATCCGAAAAATGCTTCTTGCCACTGCGGATCTAAATGTAGGTTATCTATGGTATCTCCGTAACCGAGCACTTGAGGTCCACAATTATAGGAACCTTTATTATAAATAATTAAATTTCCTATCTTTTTTCTTTAATATTTTTTTTTGTATTGCTTATGTTTTTTTTATTTTTTTTTATCTTTGGATAAACCACGAAGGCTAAAAGCCTAAATACTAACGTACCGTGGGTGTCTTAAGCGATGTAAGAGGGAGTTTGTTGACATGCACGGTACTTAAATACCTGAAGATTTGGGGTGGAAGGAAAGACTTCCGCGGGCAGCGGGTTTCACATTATAGAAACTCTAGGGATAAAAGAACGAACAAAGTGGGAAGTTCGGGGCCTGTCCAGTTGGACCGTATAGGGATGCATACGCGCGGAACCACGATTTTTTCTGTTGGAAGCCGTGAGTGGAGGAACTATACTGGATAATTCTTCAGAGCAGAAGCCATGGAAGTACCTATAAAAAGCGATAAGTTCCCCACAGTCCGACGATGGGCAAAAGAGGGAAGCCTTTCTGTAGGTAAAGGATCATTAATAAGGCGAATAACTCTTCTTTGAATATAATTAAGAATGCTAAGGGTTGTGGGGGACGCCATGCCCCAGATATGAGAACAGTATTCCAAGGAGGTCGGATTTCGGACACATACAAAGTGTAAAAAACTTTTTCTCTAAAATTATAATTTTTGAAGTTATTACGAATTAATTTCAAAAATCCTGTGGATAAGCAGTTAACGTCAGGTGGGTCTGAACACGTCATCCAACAGCTGGCCAGGTATTACTATGGTTTCTCGGATTACGCTATGCATATTTCAATCCTATTAACCTCGTAGTACAACATTCTTTTAAAAAGTTTTGCTTGGTCTAAAACCTAAAACTTTTCATTTTTCAGTAGTATACGAGGTATCTCAAAAAAATGTGAATTTAGTTCCAAGAGGAAAGTGCCCTTCTCGGTGCCCTTATTTTTGAAAATATATTATAAGGTATTTTTAAGAAAAAATATTTAAATTTAAAATAACTCTTAAATATGCAAGTTCGTTCATTTACAAAGAAAAAAATCTTTAAATTTTATGCGTAACAGAGTTTCTGTGGCTTTTTACTGTTTTGACAGGTCTTAAACTTTCTGTAGATATCACATTTCAAAACAGGATTTAAATGTAGAAATTAAAATTTCGCTTTATCATAAAAATAAAATAAAAAACGTTTTTCTTAAAATGAATGAGTTTGCATATTAAAAGGTAATTTTATTTACAAAATTTTTTAGGCTTTAGACCATTTCTAAAAAATCTTTTTTCTTAAATTAATCAATAAAACGTTTCTCAGAAATAGGAAACTTAGGAGACATAAAATAAACTTTTTAACACGCTTTTATTAGCTTGGGTTTGTACCTATCTATCTATCTATCTATGTAACGGAATCTTTGAGCCTAATTTTTATCAACTCCTAGCGATTCAATTTCTTTGAAACTTTGCACACGTATCAAGGACCGATGACAATGCAATAATTTAAAAACAGTATCCCGTTATCCTGATTAGGACTCGTCAGGATAAATAAATTCCTTTACAGATCCTCTGTGTCCTAATACTACTCTTGACAAAATGGCGAAGGAATTTTTAGTGAATAAACTGGAGCATTTATTTTTACAAAACTAATTGATATATCGAACTAAAAAATGAAAAATAAATAATAGTTTAAAAAAACTAAAAAACACGCTTTTATATGCAACCAGAACTAAAAATAAGAAAATAATTTTTCATTACAAAGAGTTTGTCACTTCAGAATAAAGCGTGGGATTGTTAGTATATTAAATGTTATAATTATTCTATTTGCAAATATCTATGAGGGAAAAGTTATGAAAAAATAGTAAAATACACCCCACGCTTTTATTCTGAAGTGATAAACTCTTTAATGAAAATTATTTTCTAATTTTTAGTTCGGTTGCATATAAAGCGTGTTTTTTAGTTATTTAAAACTATTATTTATTTTATTTGTTAAATAGACCCCAAAACAAATTAATTTGAATGCAAAGTGGCAGTGTTTTTGCAAAACAATAAGGACCCCGCCGTGCACGAAGATAAAGAGTACATAATTTTACTGGTTAATATGGTTGTTTAGTACTGTTTTCTAAAAGTTTTACCAATGCAGGGGTATAAAGGAGCTTATGAGGTGTCACAGTTTAAAAAGTAATTCACAATACTTTCTTTGATGGTAATCAGAAGAGAGTCATCCTATTTGGTACTACTGCTACATATTCAGGGCCGTATTAACTGTTTTAGGAGGCGCCTGAGGCTACTAATTCTCGCGGTGCCTCTTTTCCACTAAAAAAATTTTTGAAGAGCAAAAAGGGTCCATTCCCTCCTTTTCACTCCTATTTGCCTATTTCATTTCAAGCACCTTATTCACAGATAAATTACTCACGAAAAATCCCTGTCTAGCGCCTATTACTTCCCTGTCTGGCGCCTATTTTCTCACGCGGCGCCCTAGGCTGTAGCCTAGTCAGCCTAATGGATAATACGGCCCTGTACATATTATTTACATAAGTTGAAATATACCTGATATTTTAATGGTTATTCTGAGACTGCGCAGTAACGCAAACATGATCCGTTATCGTTATTAAACCATACCGGACTCCTTTAATTACGGATGAATACCGAAGAGCTTATCGTTACCGTTATCGTTAATGTTAAACTGCGTGGTTGCCGGATTGTAGAAATTTTAATATCAATTATTTGAAAGGTTAAAATTTGATGCGTATTAATAAAATATCATTTATACAAAGGCTCTATAATTAGCGAAAAATCTATAGCAGTAATAAAAATCAAATATGTTAAGAAATTCAAACGGACTTGCACTTTACGGGATCTATTCTAAAATCAGTCATTAATTTAGAATGTTACAATCTGGCACACTAGCTTTTATTCTACCACCAAACCCCTAACCCTACTTTTGGCTTGTTTTGCTTCACTTACTGTATTGTTTGCATCTACTTTAGAAAACAGAAATCAACAGAGTGTTTGCATATATTTAAATATCAATTTATATCTTATGAAGAATAAAAGTAAATACTGATTGCTCGTTACTTTTCAAATGTGTGAACCACAGGCAAAACAAGGGCAGGTGTCAGCGCAGACGAAAGATACATTTCTTAAAAGAGGCTCGCAAAATCTCTAGTCTTAAGCTGCATGTCGTAATCGTTTATGTTTAATAACGATAACCATAAGGAGGCCAAAAACGTCTGTTATTTTAAAAGGTGCAAAATCTTGGTACTATCAACAAACTTAAAATATTTTTTTATGAAGAATCTAAAACCGTCATAAAATATAGGGTGTTCTATTTAAAAAAATAACTTTAATACGTCACACTTTTTGAGACACTCTGTATAGAGTAAAATAATTTTATACTGTGGCCTTATCCGACCTGTATATGTCTCAGTATTCACTATTTTTAAAAACCCCATGGTTATCCAGCTACAGACCATGTGGAATATGGTAGGCCACCCTGTATAAATTTGTAGTTTTTTTTCATATCCAGAAAAATTCTTACATTTTTTAAACGACTCATGTGGTTTCTCTTAAGCGTTATTTTTCTTTTTTGAATTCTAGTGTACTGCCTTTAATATGTTTTTTAATAGACCACCCATGTTAAAACCAACAACTTCGGAATAAATTAAATTATAACCTTTTAGCAAAGGTAATGGCCATAGAAATGTTCTACAATAGAGAAATAATTAATAATGCCTTTTTCTCAAGTCCATTAGTCAATGAATTTTATGAAATCATCGCAACAAAAGAGTTAATCAACCTTTGTATCTATTTATTTTCTTTCTTTTGCCTTTATCTGCGAATCTGCTCTCTCTTTATTACTTTTTACCATATTTCTGTCCCTCTTTTGTATTTTCGTTTCTGTAAAAGGTAATTCTATTATTATTATCACAGTCCTTTGATGTCTTTTATACGTTTTCCAGCGTTTCTATTAATCAAAAGTGCGAAGGGGAGTTGCAGCATAATTTTTGTATATTAGTGTAATTATGTGTTATTTTGATATTCTATCTATCAAAATGCAGTAATGTAATATTATTATACAATAAACACATTATTATACATATCGATGAGGTTTTTACAAAACATCGTAAGCGACTCCTACGTCAAATTCTTTCGTTTGCGATTTTTTAAAACAAAGTTGGTGTTTTTTTTTGATATGTACATTAGTGCACGGCTTTATTTCGGTTCTCGGTCTTTGTTTAAAAACAACGCAATGTAAAGACAAAATCGTTCCCTGTATAACTTAACTAAGTCGCTTACTATGTTGTGTCAAATACCTATTGATATATTACATTCAAGCTGTTATGAAAAATAATAATTTTGGGATTTTTGTCAACTTTTTACATGCCGGAACGCATTCCCAGTAAAAATTCCGACTTAGCTTTTCGATTTAGCCCATGATGTATAAAATAAATTGCAGTTTGATGCATTGTTCACTATTATGTGCAGTTTTCTGCCTTTAAAAACGAAAATACTACCCAGTATATCTAAAAATAAAAAACCTAAACAAAATCTGTGACTATTTAATAACCAACCGTGCGCAGTTGCCAGTGCAAATCCAGTGTTGGCAAATAGTTATAAAGAGAAACCTATCGTACTGACCAGTTTATCCCTAATGTCAAACGATTTTATTGTAAATTGAAGCTGCTTTAGTTTTTTTATTAATTTGAGAAAAAAATATTTGTTTAATATTTTAGTTTTTATTTATTTATACTTTGAGCATTTTATTTTGATAATGAATACCTAGTAAGTAACTTCGGTTACTGACTTTTTAAACCAATAAAATACATTTTTGCTTAGGTGTTTTTCTTAATTTATAATGCCCAAAGTATAAAGCTTGGTAAAATCTAAATTTTAAACTGAAATACTTTTAATTAACGATCGTAGTTTACCAAGCTCTCACTAACTCTATCAGTCTGATAAGGTTAGTGACAGCTTGGTAAATTCGACCGTAAGTCTTTTTTTTGTTATTTTATATTGGGCTTTAATATTTTATTTTCTTCCAACCCAAAAAAAGCTTGTACAGTTTGACAGTCACTGGAACACCTTGCGAAAATAAGGAACAAGGCGTAAAAGCAAGAATGGTCGATAAAAAAGGGATTTATTTAATAGAAATAAACATGACAGAATTTCGAATCTAATTAAGGAGTTGGATTATTTTCGTGAAAATAAATTGTAGCTTAGTTAATATTCCTGTCAAGGAGATGGGAAGCTTTTTCTTTTTTCGTTTAGTGTTAAATTAAAGTTTTTAATACTCTTAAATAAGAGTATTAAAAAAATAAAAACAACAAGGCGATTACAAATGTTGGTATATTAGTTTAAAAGCTACAGGGTGTATGAAAACGTATTTAAAGTTTTACATTTATTGACCCTTAGTATAACGGTATGTAAACCGGACGACAGAACATGAGGTATGCATGCATTTAATCCTTTCCACTACTTTGCTATTTACTCTCCTACAATTCACCTGCACAACGAGCGGGCCGATTCGCGCTAAACGAGATCATGGGGTGTCGACGCACCGCTTCCACCTTTTGTCGGACGGCGACACGGTTCGAGTATACCCTACCTTGAATATTGCAAGTGCTTTACCATACTGTGTAACCTATGGTCGGCCGTGTCGTTTCCATACCTGTAGTAGACAATGTAAGGTATGACTAAATACTACCAGGAATATTATTTTCACAACCAATATTTAGAAGATGTGCGACCACACTCACCTTGTAGTTTGGATTAATTACCATTTATTTTATACAGGGTGTTCAGTAATTATTGGTACAAGAAAAAAGCACATATTTAACTAAACATACCTATATTCCAAAGTTAATAATAAGGAAAAGCAATATGTTAAAGTAGAAAACATATTTTTATTTTATGTCTATAATTTTTGATACGTTTTAAATATTGTAGTAAAACTTAGAGTATTTGTTACAATAACAATTTAGATTTGATATTAATTTTTACGTCTAAACTTAAGAGTGCTATCTACGCTGCTTTAAATTACTCTAAAAATCGCAATGAATCTGCTACACGTTTTTGAGATATTTGCGTTTAAGTTGCTTAGTGCAACCAAAAAATACCTTTAATTATAGCTTATACTACTATTACCATTGCATATACTAAGGTTTTTATGATTTTTTTCTTTTTACCTTTGTGACACTTCACCAAGGCTTATACCTAACTACCAGAGTAACGGAGGGTTAGGTTAATAGATGTTTAACCCAAATTTTGTCCTGTTCTGTCAACGTAATCCAAGCATTAAGACATGCAGTTTTTGCATTTCACAGCACTTTTTAGACAATGCGATAGTGCCACAACGTAACATATTTTTAAATATACACTATCAAAAAGGGCCCCCTAGTTAGAAGTCAAAGATTCTGTTCACTGCGCTACCTGGGGAGAGGTATACTTTTTGGTTAGTCGGCGGAAAATCTGGATAATCGAGCTCGTAGCTCCCAGAAATTCCAAAAGAAAACAAATAATTCAACAATCGATGCAATGCATAAATTGTCGGCTGTCAAACCAAGATCTGCTACTGGTGTTACGTATAACCTTCACTTTCACTACTGACAGATCCCATGGCACGCCCATCTAATTCCCGCCATTTGAGAAATACCTCGTGTTCACCACCAAACAGGATACCATCAGCTTATAGGAATCTTCGCTCACAGCGCTTAGATCCAGAAGAAAGATGCCGTCAATTTAGCGTGAATCTTTCCTTGATCCCCGAAGGTAAAAACGTTCGTACGACACCTCTAGCTGCCACTCCGGGAAGAACTTTGTAGTCCTCTACGCACGTCCGCACTGTCCGGAGGTCAAACAAAGAGTCGTCGCGTCTCGTAAACGGTTAATCATCAGATCGATTTTCACCTTTTTTTTTGTGTAGAAAGCATAGAAGAGTTGACTGTTTTAGTTAGATAGTACATACAGGGTAGAACAAAAATTTTCGACGTTTAATAATAATTCAAAGTTGTGCAGGTATTTAAAAGGTATCAAAAATTATCAAAATAAATTTAAAATATTTTTTTACTTTAACATCTCATTATCAACTTTAAAAATATGTAGGTGTACTTGGTTAAATCCTATTAATGTGGCTGCCGTTTTTCTGTGCACCATTAATGAGTGGACATCCTGTATAAGATTTGTAAGACTCTGTATAATAGACCACTTATCTTGCATAAATGATAAAAGGTAATTTTCTAGAAACCTGCGGCAACTTCGATTTTAACGAAATTTGGTATAAGGGGGCTTTTTGGGGTGCTGATCACGAATCTGAAAGATTTTTATGGCGGAAACGTTTCGTTCTCGAGATATTCATCATCAAGGTTCAAATTTGAACTAAGCCTATTTTCACTATATTCCCCCTTCTTTTTGCACACAATTCTTGATTTAAAGCTAAAGTGTCACAAAATATTTAATTTTCACCTTTTAAAACCCCGTTTTTCTACGTTTTTACATTATTTTTGCATTAAATTGCGTGGCTTTTCTTTGATAATGCGGCAACCATACATACACATAGGGCTTCATGGCACACTGGGATTGAAATGATTCAAAGTATAGCTATGCTATTTAATGCAAAAATAATGTAAAATACGTAAAACAACGGGGTTTTAAAAGGTGAAAATCAAAATATTGCGTGCCACTATAGCTTAAAATCAAGAATTGTGTGCAAAAGAAGGGGGAATATTGTAAAAATAGGATTAGTTTAAATTTTAAGTCTGATGATGATTATCTTAAGAACGAAACGTTTTCGTCAAAAATTCTTTCAGATTCATAATCAGCGCCCCAAAAACCCCGTATACCAAATTTCGTCAAAATCGGAGTAGCCGCAGGTTTCTAGAAAATTACCTGATAAAATTATCTTACAAGAGTCACCACAGAGTTAAGAGGCCTTAAATATCTTCATTTCCAATCTTAATACAATACACAGTATTGCGGATTAAATTGCAACATATGCTCATTATTTTACGATTTTAATAACACAGATTTACCTATTCATTATTTAGTTATTATGGATTTTAATTAAACGTCATGTTCATAGTAATAAGTTGTCGTGACGTTTAAGACCATAATTGTGGACGGTAGATCTTGCTTTGGGTGTTGTTTTCTTTACATTAACGTGTTTGTTGCATTTGCTTTTTGTCTCAAAAACTTGGATTTTCTTTCTGATTTTGCTTAGTATAAAACTACTTACATAATTTAATAATGTAAAAATCAAGATTATTTTTAATCAATACGCATAAACTTCAAAAACAATAGAGACATTTTGCACCTCTTAAAATAACAGAAGTTTTTTGGCCTCCTTATGGTTATCGTTATTAAACATAACGATTACGGCAGCAGTTTTAGGCAGAGATTTTGCAGCCTCTTTTAAGAAATGTATCTTTCGTCTGAGCTTTCGACACATAACCTTATTTTTGCCTGTGGTTTACCGATTTTAAAGTTAACGGAAAATCAGTATTTACTTTTATTCTTCATAAGATATAAATTGATATTTAAATATATGCAAACACCCTGTTGATTTTATTTCTTAAAGTAGATGCAAACAATACAGTATAAGCAAAACACAAAAAGTAAGGTAAGGTTTGGTAGGAGAATAAAAAGCAAGTGTGCCAGATTGTAACATCTAAATTAATTACTGATTTAGAATATCCGTAAAAGTGCAAGTCCGTTTTAATTTCCTAACACTATTTGATTTTTATTACTACTATAAATTTTTCGCTAATTTGAGCCTATGTATAAATGATATTTTAATTAATACGACATTAAAATTTTAACCTTTTAAATAATTGATATTAAAATTTCTACAATCCGGCAACCACGCACTTTAACAATAACGATAACGATAAGCTCTTCGGTATTCATCCGTAATTAAAGGAGTCCGGTATGGTTAAAAACGATAACGAATCATGTTTGCGTTACTGCGCAGTCTCAGAATAACGTTAACCACCACGGAATTGCAAAATAAGGGGTGCAAAATGTCTCTAATGAATTAAAAAGTATGTTGTAAATGTTTTTGGTAAATAAAAGTTAATTTTGAAAATATTTAGATAACCTTTATAAGCGTAAAATAACATTCTTAATTACTTTTCCTTTTTTATACATTGTTTATTTACAAAAAAATAATACATTCCAAATAAATGATATGTTTTCTATTTACTTTAACATTTGCGACGATTTTTATATAGTTAACGCAGAAACGTAAAGTCACCTTGTTTATTAAAAATGTAAACAATCCTCTCGTAAAAATATTACATTCTTAAACAAAAAGAAACAAAACTTTCCAATTTAAAAAAAAAACCTAAAGTAATAGAAACGTTTAAAAAAACTAAAAAACACGCTTTTATATGCAACCGAACTAAAATTAGAAAATAATTTTTCATTAAAAAAAATATTGTAACTTCATAGTAAAAAGCGTGGGGTGCTTAATATATTAAATGTTATAATTATTATATTTGCCAATATCTATGATGGAAAAGTTATGAAAAAATAGTAAAATGCACCCCACGCTTTACTATGAAGTTACAATATTTTTTTAATGAAAAATTATTTTCTAATTTTTAGTTCGGTTGCATATAAAAGCGTGTTTTTTTAGTTTTTTAAACTATTAATTATTTTTCATTTTTTAGTTCGTTATATCAATTAATTTTTTAAAAATAAATGCTCCAGTTTATTCACTAAAAATTTTTTCGCCATTTTGTCAAGAGTAGCAAAGTTTTTCAGATGGACTTTCTGAAAATAACCTAATATAAAATTTGAGTAAAATCGATTCAGATCGAACTCTTGAAATGGCCGGTGGTTGGTACCACTGGGACGTACAGGTGACAGATGACACTTGGTGGTATCAAGCAGTGGTTATAATAATAATATAATGGAATTTTTTTTTCCTGGCGATCCAAAGCAGGATAACGGGATACTGTTTGCAGATTATTGCATTGTCATGGGTCCTTAATACGTGTGCAAAGTTTCAAAGAAATCGAATAGCTGGAAGTTGGTTAAAATTAGGCTCAAAGATTCCGTTACATAGATAGCCAGATGGATAGATAGTTACAACCCAAGTTAATAAAAGCAACAGTGAAGCTTTAAATGAAATGATTAGATTACGAAATAGTTCGTGAAACATTTCAATATCACATGTCCGCAGAAAACTAATTGATATATCGAACTAAAAAATGAAAATTAATAATAGTTTAAAATAAAAACTGCTTTTATAAGCAACCGAACTAAAATTAGAAAATAATTTTCATTACAAAGAGTTTGTATTACAGTAATAAAGTTAAACAATGAATCATAATTATATACCTCAAAATAGAATTATAATAAAATAATTTAAGATAATAACAGAATAATTCACTTTAGAAAAAGCGTGGGGTGCTTAATATATTAAATGTTATAATTATTTCATTTTTGTAAATATCTATGAGGGAAAAGTTATGAAAAAATAGTAAAATGCACCCCACGCTTTTTACTCTGAAGTGAATTATTCTGTTATTATCTTAAATTTTATTATAATTCTATTTTGAGGTATATAATTATGATTCATTGTTTAACCTTTTATTACTGTAATACAAACTCTTTGTACTAAAAATTATTTTCTAATTTTTCGTTCGGTTGCTTATAAAAGCGTGTTTTTTTAGTTTTTTCAAACTATTATTTATTATTTTAAATCTATACTTTTATTATAAAGAGGTATAGTGTGTAACTTTGTTTGTTTGAAGGGCAATCTTTGGAAATACTAAACCGATCAGGAAATTTTTTACAATCAGGAAGCTACACAATTCAGTAGTATTATAGACTATATTTTATTATGATTGAACAAAAAGTTTATATATTAAAGCTCAACGAAGTGGGCACGAGTCGGCTAGTTATCTTTATTTTAATCAATAAACGTTTTAACCCCATTTTTTAGATTTTAATAAGTGACTTTTTCTTGTTTAATTAATTACCACAAATAAATGGCTCTATGTGATATATACAGTTTTTAATAATTTCGGAATTATTGCCATCATCAGGACTCAATAGAAAACTAGCATTTTTAGATGACACCTAGTATATATTGTATTACCGAGTATTTTGAAAAGATTTAAGAAAGTGTCATATTTAATATGCATATATTAAAAGTTTTGAAAATACAGACCCGCTGATAGTGGAATTCTTGGGAAATTAAAAGAAACCCTAATTTTAAAGGCACGTACTTGTATTTTTTATACTTTTTAGAATTATACAAATAAGAAGAAATAAAGTAATAATAAACCAAAAAGAAAAAATAAACAATTTAAGAAACTAAAAAATAATAAGATAACAAAAGTTCTAAAATAAAGTCTCTGTTTGTAAATGATGTACACATTTTGAGAATTTCACGTCTTTATTATACAATCAAAAAAACTTGTTTAAATTGTTACAAAACATACATGCGTATACTGAGCGTATAATCCCGTGCTGGGGTGTTGTTGCTAAGTCCACTGTCGACCGCTTGCTTGCTTCGCTCTCGCCGACCAGAGGAATAGGGTGGTGGAAGAACTGGTAGCGTCTGTAGGATGTAGCGGTGGACTCACTAGGCGCTAGTTTCCATGAAATATTGTCTTAGTCGGAACAGTCTCTTAACAACATATGTTATAACTTTATTTTATTAACTTTAAATTTTAATATTATATGCTTTTATTTACTTATTTATTTTTTTGTTAAACTATCAAAAAACAACAAAAATCGACTTTAACACTTTTTAAAAAGTTTGTTTTCCCCTTAAAGTTTCACTTCCCTTAACAAAACCTTTATCCTGATTTAACTTCTCTTAATCGTTTTTGTATCCACTTTTAATTTCCCAGCTAAGAATCCCTGCCCGAAAAATTCGCCAACTTTTGCAAAGAGGTTTAGACTTAATCTTAGAGTTAAGTAAAGCGAAAATTAATCTTTTAATACCTGGTTTGGTTAAAGTCGGAAAAGTTTTTGATACTAAGAGAATGGCGGTCTGGCATTTATTTATCTTAAAAATTAGAAGAATAAGAATCCAATTATTATAAAACTAATATTTACTAACTACCTGCACCCGGCAGATTAAAAAGAAGCCTAAGAATAAACAAATAAAATTAAAGTTAAATTGACCTAAGAAAACACTAAAAAGCAAACAATAACAAATATTAAAAGTTTTAAATATAGTCTGTTAATAAAATTTCTTATTAAAGTATAAAAGACTTCTGTTTAGTATTAAGCTATTATTATTAGTAGTATTCAGTTTTTACATAAGTATGTTGACTTGACTTTATTTTAAAACTTAAATTTTTTGATTTTTTGACAGTTTTAACTTTTTAGTTAATTTAGTTTTTACGCAATTTTTTCTTCGTTATGATTTTTAAATTCTCCGAGCTAAAATATCAATTGTCTATCTTTCTAAAAGTACGAGGAAAGTAAAAATATGCAGCAAATATGTTTTCCTCTAAAATGGAATATTCTTTATATAAAAGACCACCAACAACGTAAAAATAGGAGTAAAATAACAAAAGTTCATAAAACATCTTTATTTTAAATTTGCAATCTTTCAAAAAGCGTCGCGACTTGACGTACGGATTGAATTTCAACACGTTATTTTACGATTTTAATCACGGAGATATAACTATTCATTATTTAGTTATTATAAAGTTTTAATTAAAACGTCATGTTAACAGTGTACCGTGGGTGTCTTAAGCGAGGTAAGAGGGAGGCTTGTTGACACGGGACTTAAATACTTGAAGATTGGGGAGGGAAAGACTTCCGCGGGCAGCAGGCCCCACAATCTAGAAACTCTAGGGATAAAAGAACGAACAAAGTGAGAAGTTCGGGGCCTGTCCAGTTGACCGTATAGGATGCATACGCGCGGAACCACAGAGTTTCTCTGTTGGGAACCGTGAGTGGAGGAATTATACTGGACAATCCCTTCAGAGCAGAAGCCATGGAAGTACCTATAAAAAAGCGATAATCCCCTACAGCCCGACGATGGGCAAGAGAGGGAAGCCTTTCTGTAAGTGAAGGATCATTAATGAGACGAATAGCTCTTCTCTTGAATAGAATCAAGAATGCTTAGGTTGTGGGGGACGCCATGGCTCCCAGATATGGGGAACAATATTCCAAGGGGAGGTCGGATTTGGGACACATACAAAGTGCATGAATTAGAAGCGGGGAAAAATACTTTTCGGCCCTCGAAAGAGAAATCCAAGCTTTTTTGAAGGCTGCCGTGGCTATAGATACAATGTGTTTATGCCAGTTAAGGTTACTTTCAAATGTGACAGGTTTATGCTAACTATGGCTACATTTAAAAACATGTTTTATTTAAGTTTTCCTTAATTCTGCACCCACATCTGTTTTCTTTCATACTAAATTAATTTTAATTAATAATAAATGCGGAAATATAATTACAAAGTTTGTTATAAAATTATATATTAACTTAAGCCAGTTTTGTATTTGTATAGTATTCTGTCTAATGCAGCACGATTTAGAGTTGTAACAAGTTACTACATTACGTAAGCATAACAACCAAACTTGTTCAAAGCCAGATACTACTGCAGTTCTAGGCCTTGTTTTGCTGCATAATGCAACTTCTTTGAGTTTAACGAAAATCGTCTTGAAGTCGGTTATCTTGAATGACTTTCAGTTAATCTGGCTTATTAAGAATTATAATTAGTGTATCGTACAAGTCAAAATTATGAAATTTATGTTTTTACCATTACTTCAATTAAAAGTAAAATTGTTGCATAAATTAATTTATCTTGGCAATAAGATAAAATTAATTTTTAAATCCAAAAAACTTGAAATTTTAAGATAAATATTGAGCAAAATCACTTACTGCATAGCAAACACTTCACAATATGACTTTCTCAAGAGAATTAAGAGTCTCGCAATTTTCTATGACAGATATATATTTGCAAAATATTTTGTATTAAAGAAACATGTTTAAAACATATTCATGTCTTTATCGAGGATTAATAATTGTGCTTTTTATGCAGCTGTTGCTAATCGGGATTTTTTAAATAATATCTATGTTAGATTAACTTTTAGTGTGATCAAGCAAAATATTGATCTAAATGTACGGCCAGAATGAAAAATTGAAGTTGTTACAACCTATAATATTAATTAAAAACTTGTTACAAACATTAGTCAGAAATGTTGGCAACAGTTTTCTGCTGGAACGAAAAATGAACAAGGCGTGCATACTGCTTATACGTCAATACACGAAAGGTTATGTCAAAAATTGTCAGTAATGTTTGAAGAAAGTTTGCAAACTTCTCAAACAGTTTCCAACATGTTTCCAACATCTTAAAACTACTGCTGGAACAACAAACAATTGTATAATGTTACAAACATGGCACTGTTGGAAAGAAAAATTTGACGTGCGCAGAATCCGAACGGTTGCAAACATTTCTGACAGCCTGCTGGAACAAACCTATTATCATACACCGTATTTTTCCAGCACTGGTGTTGACTTTTATTTCATTTAAGCCGAATTTTTATTGCTAACGGTTCAAAAGACGTTTTAAAGCGTATTTAAAAATGACGTCGTTAAAAATGTAGTAAAAAACCGATGTTTTTAAACCTATGTATCAGCTGATAATTTTTAACCTCACCTTTCCTGTTGCTTGACCCAGCTCGCGAGTTACTTCATTTTTTAGTTATTTAATTATTTTTCCTTTCTTCATTTATTTTATGAATAATCTTTTTTCGTATTTGTAACATCCACAACTACAACAGCCGCCAGATTACTTAATATCTGTCTCTTTTAGGGGATCTCACTTCTTTGCAGCGTTCTCCGACCTGTTTTCAAAAACGGTTGAACACACGACGTTGATGACGTCATCATTTACCGAAAAAATCTAATGATTTTGAACCGTTGACAACCGTTGACAATCAAAAATTCGGCTTTAATAACATGGTCGAAAAGTTACCAGAGGCTGTACTCGGTAACTCGCTATAAAGAAATGTCTTCTCTATTTTCTATTTCCTGATTATTTAGAACTCCATAAAGTCTTTCGGCTCGTTCTGCACTTAGGAATCGGCAAAACGAATGCCTGGAAATAGAAAGATTGTTTAAATTTGTCTTGTCATTTATCCTCTTCTATTGTACGGCCTTTTGTAGGTATAAAGTGATCTCGCTCTTCTTGCTTAGACGTTTACATTCTTTTATAAGCTGGTGTTTGCAAAGACATTGACGCCATTGTAATTATGACCGCAATAATATACTAATTTTAATTTATTGTTTTGTGAAAATTATACAAAGTCGGTTTATATAAGGTCACGACATTCGGCCATATTGCTTTGACGTGTTATGACGTCACATCTCCCATTTTTCGGCCATGTTGTTCAGTGCCGGAGATATACAGTTTATTGTATTAGTAGAACAACCGTTTACACAACAGTTTTTAATTGTTATTAAGTTGTAAATTCTTTTACTTTAAATAAAAAACATTTGGAATTACATCTTTCAACAAATATCACTTCCAAAACAATTCAAAATGAAATGTGCAAATTCTAGACGCCACTGGATTGATCTTCAGCTTTGATTTTTACCCAGTCTTGCCAACTTTTCTCCGAGAAGTGCCCTTCCTTGCGTCCCCCTCGAACCGCCTAAAAGTTGAGGATATGTCGCAACCTTATACATATAAACTAACCTTGGATTTGTTTATGTTATGTGGTTATATTGTATTTTGTTTAAACTTTACCATTTTAGATGAGGAGTGAGCTCACTATTTTTTTTTTTTTTCATTAAATCCTTACAATCTAAAACACCGCCTAAATGCACCTTTTGCATTGATTAATAATATTATCCCGATAACCATTCTTTTTCTACACGCAAATCTTGTCGCTGTTTTTTCTCCTCTAATTTTTATACAAAACTGAAAAAAGCTTTATACATTTTAATTGGGCAAAAGATAAACTATTAAAATCAGGAAATCTAATGGACTTGGACTGAATTAAATATGAATGAATATGCCAAAGAAATGAAACATATAAACATAGGTAAAAAAATATATATATTTTAAGAAATTTTTAAGAAACCTAACGTTTTCAGGTCCAGTAGTCTAATATTTTTTCACTTTTAAGAAAGAATGATACAGGGTACAGAGAAGAAATAAAAAGGAATTTGCTTTCCTTTATATTTCTTCTTTCTAATAAGTTACAGATTGCGGGAGCAGGTGACGTCAAAAAATGGCCCCCAATATGGCGGCTATGTCATAACCCCTTAATTTATAACTCTGCTCGGTACGATTTTTTTTCTACGTTGCCCTGCATAATAAAACAAAAAAAATATCAAATAAGTTATTATTTACGTATATTTTTTAACAAACTTTATTATAAATCTTTTTGCAGCAAATTTTATGTTTAACAGGAATATTTAAAACATATTTATGTTTTTATTTGATCCTAATTTTGCTTTACCAGACAGCTGTTGCTAGTGGAGATTAAAAAGCAATTTTGTTTTATAATAACGGTACGTTATTAAATCTTAAAATCTCGACTTAAATTAGTTTTAGTTTAATACTATCTTGATACGGCTTAAGTGGTTTTTAAGTTTGGTCTTGATTTATGAAGATAAATTTACTGCCCTTGGGTATTTGAAGATCTGGTTATTTATGTGGGGTATTTAAGATATTTGTCTTGCGATGTTGATATGTTTATTGTCGATAATCAAAGTTTTTTTGTGTTTTTTTTTGCGAATTCTGGTTTATAATGATGGTGAATTTAGGAGGACTATTGACCTCTTCAATTCTTAAATGTTTTAAATTATTAGGAAACTTTAAGTTTTGGAATTTGTGTAATGAAATTTGATAAAAATCGCAAAAAGAATTCGTTTTTAAAACTTTTCGGCGGTAGATGGCTCACCCTATTTTTTATATAACTTTTGCTTAAAAATTTTTACTCTTAAGATATTACCTCATTACACAATTTATATTATAAAAAAGCTTGTAGCGAGATTTACCTGTGTAGATAAACATTTGAATAAACTAACTTGATCTAATAGATTTTTTTTTCAAACTAGGTAAATATAAGTAATTTAATCACGCAACAAGATTTTTAATCATATAGATTTTTTGATATGGCTTAAGTGGATTTTAAGTTTGGTCTTGATTTATGAAGATAAATTTACTGCCCTTGGGTATTTGAAGATCTGGTTACTTATGTGGGGTATTTAAGATATTTGTCTTGCGATGTTGATATGTTTATTGTCGATAATCAAAGTTTTTTTGTGTTTTTTTGCGAATTCTGGTTTATAATGATGGTGAATTTAAAAGGACTATTGACCTCTTCAATTTTAAAATGTTTTAAATTAATAAGAATCTTTAACTTTTGGAATTTGTGTAATGAAATTTGATAAAATCGCAAAACATATTAATAACGAATTCGTTTTTAAAACTTTTCCATGGTAGATGTCTCACCCTCTTTCTTATATAACTTTTGCTTTAAAACTTTTACACTCAAAATATAACCTCAACACAATATGTATTATGAAAAAGCTTGTCGCGAGATTTACCTGTGTAGATAAACATTTGAATAAACTAACTTGATCTAATAACTTTTTTTTTAATTTTCAAACTAGGTAAATATAAGTAATTTAATCACGCAACAAGATTTTTAATCATATTGCTTTTTTTGATACGGCTTAAGTGGATTTATGAAGATAAATTTACTGCCCTTGGGTATTTGAAGATCTGGTTATTTATATGGGGTATTTAAGATATTTGTCTTGCGATGTTGATATGTTTATTGTAGATAATTAAAGATTTTTTGTGTTTTTTTGCGAATTCTGGTTTATAATGATGGTGAATTTAAAAGGACTATTGACCTCTTCAATTTTAAAATGTTTTAAATTAATAAGAATCTTTAACTTTTGGAATTTGTGTAATGAAATTTGATAAAATCGCAAAACATATTAATAACGAATTCGTTTTTAAAACTTTTCCATGGTAGATGTCTCACCCTCTTTCTTATATAACTTTTGCTTTAAAACTTTTACACTCAAAATATAACCTCAACACAATATGTATTATGAAAAAGCTTGTCGCGAGATTTACCTGTGTAGATAAACATTTGAATAAACTAACTTGATCTAATAACTTTTTTTTTTAATTTTCAAACTAGGTAAATATAAGTAATTTAATCACGCAACAAGATTTTTAATCATATTGCTTTTTTTGATACGGCTTAAGTGGATTTATGAAGATAAATTTACTGCCCTTGGGTATTTGAAGATCTGGTTATTTATATGGGGTATTTAAGATATTTGTCTTGCGATGTTGATATGTTTATTGTAGATAATTAAAGATTTTTTGTGATTTTTTGCGAATTCTGGTTTATAATGATGGTGAATTTAGGAGGACTATTGACCTCTTCAATTCTTAAATGTTTTAAATTAATAAGAATATTTAAGTAAAGAATTCGCTTTTAAAACTTTTCCGTGGTAGATGTCTCACCCGCTTTTTTATATAACTTTTGCTTTAAAACTTTTACTCTTAAGATATAACCTCATTACACAATTTATATTATAAAAATGCTTGTCGCGGAATTTACCTGTGTAGATAAAGAACTAAATAAACTAACTTGATCTAATATATTTTATTTTTTAAATTTTCAAACTAGGTAAACACGAGTAATTTAATCGCGCAACAAGATTTTTAATCATATAGATTTTTTGATACGGCTTTAGTGGATTTTAAGTTTGATCTTTATTTATGAAAATATATTTATTGCCCTTGGGTATTTGAAGATCTGGTTATTTATATGGGGTATTTAAGATATTTGTCTTGCGATGTTGATATGTTTATTGTAGATAATTAAAGATTTTTTGTGATTTTTTGCGAATTCTGGTTTATAATGATGGTGAATTTAGGAGGACTATTGACCTCTTCAATTTCTTAAATGTTTATTAATAAGAATCTTTAACTTTTGGAATTTGTGAATGAAATTTGATAAAATCGCATAAAAGAATTCGTTTTTAAAACTTTTCCGTGGTAGATGTCTCACCCGCTTTCTTATATAACTTTTGCTTTAAAACTTTTACCTTAAGATATAACCTCAACACAATATGTATTATGAAAAAGCTTGTCAGTGAGATTTACCTGTGTAGATAAACATTTGGAATAAACTAACTTGATCTAATAACTTTTTTTTTAATTTTCAAACTAGGTAAATATAAGTAATTTAATCACGCAACAAGATTTTTAATCATATTGCTTTTTTTGATACGGGTTTAAGTTGGATTTATGAAGATAAATTTACTGCCCCTTGGGTATTTGAAGATCTGGTTATTTATGTGGGGTATTTAAGATATTTGTCTTGCGATGTTGATATGTTTATTGTCGATAATCAAAGTTTTTTTGTGTTTTTTTGCGAATTCTGGTTTATAATGATGGTGAATTTAGGAGGACTATTGACCTCTTCAATTCTTAAATGTTTTAAATTATTAGGAAACTTTAAGTTTTGGAATTTGTGTAATGAAATTTGATAAAAATCGCAAAAAGAATTCGTTTTTAAAACTTTTCGGCGGTAGATGGCTCACCCTATTTTTATATAACTTTTGCTTAAAAATTTTTACTCTTAAGATATTACCTCATTACACAATTTATATTATGAAAAAGCTTGTAGCGAGATTTACCTGTGTAGATAAACATTTGAATAAACTAACTTGATCTAATAGATTTTTTTTTTCAAACTAGGTAAATATAAGTAATTTAATCACGCAACAAGATTTTTAATCATATAGATTTTTTGATATGGCTTAAGTGGATTTTAAGTTTGGTCTTGATTTATGAAGATAAATTTACTGCCCTTGGGTATTTGAAGATCTGGTTACTTATGTGGGGTATTTAAGATATTTGTCTTGCGATGTTGATATGTTTATTGTCGATAATCAAAGTTTTTTTGTGTTTTTTTGCGAATTCTGGTTTATAATGATGGTGAATTTAAAAGGACTATTGACCTCTTCAATTCTTAAAATGTTTTAAATTAATAAGAATCTTTAACTTTTGGAATTTGTGTAATGAAATTTGATAAAATCGCAAAACATATTAATAACGAATTCGTTTTTAAAACTTTTCCATGGTAGATGTCTCACCCTCTTTCTTATATAACTTTTGCTTTAAAACTTTTACACTCAAAATATAACCTCAACACAATATGTATTATGAAAAAGCTTGTCGCGAGATTTACCTGTGTAGATAAACATTTGAATAAACTAACTTGATCTAATAACTTTTTTTTAATTTTCAAACTAGGTAAATATAAGTAATTTAATCACGCAACAAGATTTTTAATCATATTGCTTTTTTGATACGGCTTAAGTGGTTTTAAGTTTGGTCTTGATTTATGAAGATAAATTTACTGCCCTTGGGTATTTGAAGATCTGGTTATTTATATGGGGTATTTAAGATATTTGTCTTGCGATGTTGATATGTTTATTGTCGATAATCAAAGATTTTTTGTGTTTTTTTGCGAATTCTGGTTTATAATGATGGTGAATTTAAAAGGACTATTGACCTCTTCAATTTTAAAATGTTTTAAATTAATAAGAATCTTTAACTTTTGGAATTTGTGTAATGAAATTTGATAAAATCGCAAAACATATTAATAACGAATTCGTTTTTAAAACTTTTCCATGGTAGATGTCTCACCCTCTTTCTTATATAACTTTTGCTTTAAAACTTTTACACTCAAAATATAACCTCAACACAATATGTATTATGAAAAAGCTTGTCGCGAGATTTACCTGTGTAGATAAACATTTGAATAAACTAACTTGATCTAATAACTTTTTTTTTAATTTTCAAACTAGGTAAATATAAGTAATTTAATCACGCAACAAGATTTTTAATCATATTGCTTTTTTTGATACGGCTTAAGTGGATTTATGAAGATAAATTTACTGCCCTTGGGTATTTGAAGATCTGGTTATTTATATGGGGTATTTAAGATATTTGTCTTGCGATGTTGATATGTTTATTGTAGATAATTAAAGATTTTTTGTGTTTTTTGCGAATTCTGGTTTATAATGATGGTGAATTTAAGAGGACTATTGACCTCTTCAATTCTTAAAATGTTTTAAATTAATAAGAATCTTTAACTTTTGGAATTTGTGTAATGAAATTTGATAAAATCGCAAAACATATTAATAACGAATTCGTTTTTAAAACTTTTCCATGGTAGATGTCTCACCCTCTTTCTTATATAACTTTTGCTTTAAAACTTTTACACTCAAAATATAACCTCATTACACAATATGTATTATGAAAAAGCTTGTCGCGAGATTTACCTGTGTAGATAAACATTTGAATAAACTAACTTGATCTAATAACTTTATTTTTTAATTTTCAAACTAGGTAAATATAAGTAATTTAATCACGCAACAAGATTTTTAATCATATTGCTTTTTTGATACGGCTTAAGTGGATTTATGAAGATAAATTTACTGCCCTTGGGTATTTGAAGATCTGGTTATTTATATGGGGTATTTAAGATATTTGTCTTGCGATGTTGATATGTTTATTGTAGATAATTAAAGATTTTTGTGTTTTTTGCGAATTCTGGTTTATAATGATGGTGAATTTAAAAGGACTATTGACCTCTTCAATTCTTAAAATGTTTTAAATTAATAAGAATCTTTAACTTTTGGAATTTGTGTAATGAAATTTGATAAAATCGCAAAACATATTAATAACGAATTCGTTTTTAAAACTTTTCCATGGTAGATGTCTCACCCTCTTTCTTATATAACTTTTGCTTTAAAACTTTTACACTCAAAATATAACCTCAACACAATATGTATTATGAAAAAGCTTGTCACTGAGATTTACCTGTGTAGATAAACATTTGAATAAACTAACTTGATCTAATAACTTTTTTTTTTAAATTTTCAAACTAGGTAAATATAAGTAATTTAATCACGCAACAAGATTTTTAATCATATTGCTTTTTTTGATACGGCTTAAGTGGATTTATGAAGATAAATTTACTGCCCTTGGGTATTTGAAGATCTGGTTATTTATGTGGGGTATTTAAGATATTTGTCTTGCGATGTTGATATGTTTATTGTCGATAATCAAAGTTTTTTTGTGTTTTTTTGCGAATTCTGGTTTATAATGATGGTGAATTTAGGAGGACTATTGACCTCTTCAATTCTTAAATGTTTTAAATTATTAGGAAACTTTAAGTTTTGGAATTTGTGTAATGAAATTTGATAAAAATCGCAAAAAGAATTCGTTTTTAAAACTTTTCGGCGGTAGATGGCTCACCCTATTTTTTATATAACTTTTGCTTAAAAATTTTTACTCTTAAGATATTACCTCATTACACAATTTATATTATAAAAAGCTTGTAGCGAGATTTACCTGTGTAGATAAACATTTGAATAAACTAACTTGATCTAATAGATTTTTTTTTTCAAACTAGGTAAATATAAGTAATTTAATCACGCAACAAGATTTTTAATCATATAGATTTTTTGATATGGCTTAAGTGGATTTTAAGTTTGGTCTTGATTTATGAAGATAAATTTACTGCCCTTGGGTATTTGAAGATCTGGTTACTTATGTGGGGTATTTAAGATATTTGTCTTGCGATGTTGATATGTTTATTGTCGATAATCAAAGTTTTTTTGTGTTTTTTTGCGAATTCTGGTTTATAATGATGGTGAATTTAAAAGGACTATTGACCTCTTCAATTTTAAAATGTTTTAAATTAATAAGAATCTTTAACTTTTGGAATTTGTGTAATGAAATTTGATAAAATCGCAAAACATATTAATAACGAATTCGTTTTTAAAACTTTTCCATGGTAGATGTCTCACCCTCTTTCTTATATAACTTTTGCTTTAAAACTTTTACACTCAAAATATAACCTCAACACAATATGTATTATGAAAAAGCTTGTCGCGAGATTTACCTGTGTAGATAAACATTTGAATAAACTAACTTGATCTAATAACTTTTTTTTTTAATTTTCAAACTAGGTAAATATAAGTAATTTAATCACGCAACAAGATTTTTAATCATATTGCTTTTTTTGATACGGCTTAAGTGGATTTATGAAGATAAATTTACTGCCCTTGGGTATTTGAAGATCTGGTTATTTATATGGGGTATTTAAGATATTTGTCTTGCGATGTTGATATGTTTATTGTAGATAATTAAAGATTTTTGTGTTTTTTTGCGAATTCTGGTTTATAATGATGGTGAATTTAAAAGGACTATTGACCTCTTCAATTTTAAAATGTTTTAAATTAATAAGAATCTTTAACTTTTGGAATTTGTGTAATGAAATTTGATAAAATCGCAAAACATATTAATAACGAATTCGTTTTTAAAACTTTTCCATGGTAGATGTCTCACCCTCTTTCTTATATAACTTTTGCTTTAAAACTTTTACACTCAAAATATAACCTCAACACAATATGTATTATGAAAAAGCTTGTCGCGAGATTTACCTGTGTAGATAAACATTTGAATAAACTAACTTGATCTAATAACTTTTTTTTTTAATTTTCAAACTAGGTAAATATAAGTAATTTAATCACGCAACAAGATTTTTAATCATATTGCTTTTTTTGATACGGCTTAAGTGGATTTATGAAGATAAATTTACTGCCCTTGGGTATTTGAAGATCTGGTTATTTATATGGGGTATTTAAGATATTTGTCTTGCGATGTTGATATGTTTATTGTAGATAATTAAAGATTTTTTGTGATTTTTGCGAATTCTGGTTTATAATGATGGTGAATTTAGGAGGACTATTGACCTCTTCAATTCTTAAATGTTTTAAATTAATAAGAATATTTAAGTAAAGAATTCGCTTTTAAAACTTTTCCGTGGTAGATGTCTCACCCGCTTTTTTATATAACTTTTGCTTTAAAACTTTTACTCTTAAGATATAACCTCATTACACAATTTATATTATAAAAATGCTTGTCGCGGAATTTACCTGTGTAGATAAAGAACTAAATAAACTAACTTGATCTAATATATTTTATTTTTTAAATTTTCAAACTAGGTAAACACGAGTAATTTAATCGCGCAACAAGATTTTTAATCATATAGATTTTTTGATACGGCTTTAGTGGATTTTAAGTTTGATCTTTATTTATGAAAATATATTTAT
>JACEGR010003082.1:0-57987 GCA_014170235.1 Listronotus bonariensis | reverse complement strand
GCCCTTGGGTATTTGAAGATCTGGTTAGTTCTGGTTAGTATTGCTAATTATACAGTCGTCCCCCTTCCGTATATTTTGATGAAACTTGAAACCCTAATATATGACCGAGGTCTGCAATTTTTACATATCAGTGACAGCTCCAAATGTCAAGATTACATCTGGGCGGCAACGCAACCACTACCGCCAGCCGGACAGCCGAGGATCTACCAGAAAAAGGACGAAGAACAACATATCAAAAAATTAGCCCTTAAAATTCTTGTGTTTCCTTGACTACTCTAGCGTGTTAAATGGAAAACCACGAATGACACAGAATTTGACAGTTAATGTCAAACGTTTTTTAGAATTTTCTAAAAACCAAACCTTAAATTTTAAAATCTTAGACCGAGTCTTAGACCTAAATAATAGTTAACTTTTAAATTTTTTATTTTTATTCAATTTTATCCTGACAACTGTGGCAGACTTGCCACTGAAACGTCGATTTTTAGTATTCTAGTTACTTTTTTATTTTTTTGTTTTTTTTAAAGCTTTTTATTTATTTTTTGTGGGAAAACTATCCGATTTGGCGTCTAACTCAAATAAATGCCATTAATTAAATAAATACGCCGAACCAATACAGAACCAATCTTTAAACGATTTTAAAGTAAATAAACCTGTTTATCATAAATTTTTAATATTTTTACTGCAATAAATCTGTGACATTTTTCTTTTTTGTTTCAGGTAAGAAGAATATTTAATTTGACATAGATTTTCTACAGAAAAAAAAACAGGTAAATTAAGTTTAGGTAACATATATTTATATAACAATAAATTGTATAAGAAAATTATAATAACTTTTCCTTCTTTAAAGCGGCTGTCTATAAGCTTAATTAGTTTAAAAAATGAATTTTAACACGAACACAGTATTTCGTAAATCTCAAGAATGCAAGTAAGGAAAACCATTAATTACAGAGAAATGTGCATTAACTTTAGTGTAAAGAGCCACACCTTTAAATATTATAACCAGAAAGTAGCACGGCTGAGAGTAATTATTATAAAAGTTGAATTTACTTGAAAAAATTGTGCTTTAAGAAGTTGCAAAGAACGTTTGACCTACTTCAATATTTTTATTATTTCTACAGACAAATGTTTGCCTAATAACATATGTCCTAAAAGTTTTGGCACAAAATTCATTGTCTTTACAACATCTTGGTATACGAAGAAGCTGCGCTTGAGAGTATTTGGGGCACTTACGTCTCTTTCGATATTTAAGACCATTCCTCCTCAATTCCAACGATATCGTACTCTTAGAAGATCTGTATTGCCTAGCCAGTCTCCTCGTTGACATTCCAATCTGGTTTTTGCTCTTCTCACCAATCTCTCTGACCTCTGTGCGGTAAATGCACGTGGTCTTCCACTTTGGGAGATTCAGACATGGTATTCCCTGCTCACACTCCGCTATTGTTCTATAAATGGTTCTGCGTGAAATGTTTTCATTCTGGAATATTCGACAGATTTCAGCTTTGGGTATCCGCCCAACTAACTTGTAGATACTTTTTCTTATTTCTAATTTATACGACATCTTAAAGCGAAAACTTCAAAATAAATAAATCTCAACTAACAGTAAATAAAGTAAATAAACTTTTGTTTTCAAAGGCAACTTGATATTATTTTGTTTCTGTTAAAATTAAAGACAATGAGTTTTGTGACAAAACTTTTAGGACATACGTTATGATTTTAAAAAATCCTTGAAAACACTTATATACAGGGTGTTGCAGAGAACGGCGATATTCCTGTGTGGTGGTTTGAATTCGCTTCTGTTTTTAAAATATATAAAGTATAAGAATTTACCAAGTAAAGTCAATTTCTAAATTTTCAAAATTTTGTCTCAATTAGTTACTTAAATATGACCTACAGCACTTTAGGCAAAAACTATGTTAGCGCCTTAAAACCCTTAAGACCGCTAAAGCTGTTTACAAAATTTGGTATTTGGGGGTTTTTAGGTCTGTCTAATTTGAACAGCACTGTTGCCAGATATTATTGAAAATATGTTGTTGTCATGTTTCAAAAACTAGTAAAGAATGAATTTTAGAAGAACTTAAAATAACAAAAATGGGCGATTCCCTGTAAACTCGTAATCGGCTTGTCCCAACAATTTTTTAAAAAGTAATTAAAATATTTTAATTAATATCACTCATTAACTTCTTTTAAAACTTTAATCCTTAATCCCATTTTTTTAGAACCATAACTGTTTTATTTTTTTTATTGAAGTGAAATAAATTTTATGCTTTACTTGTTTTCTGCAAGATTAAATTTAAACAAAATATTATTTGGCTTTTCTCCAGAATAAAATTAAAAGTTTATTTAACATTTTAAGAAAATTAAAACTTGTATATCTTATAAGGAACTCTTCTGCTCTTACACAATATAATAAAAGTTATGATAACTTTAAAAGAAATAATTAAATATTTAATATTAAGTTACTTACAATAAAAAGCTTAAATAAAAATATTTTTTAGTTTTCTAACAAGTTTATCAGTAAGTTTTAAGGTAAACACATTTTGTTAAACTATTTAACACATTTTTGAGACGCAACCATTGGCCCAGTTCCCGTCTGGCGTCTTGTTAAGATTTTATTTTATTGGATTAAAATAATTTCAACCGAGTGCTAATAAATCTTTATTTATAGATTGAAACCTTTTGAAAAGTAACTTAATATTAAATATTTTCTTGTTTTATTTCTTTTGAAGTAATCATAACTTTTATTATATTGTATAAGAGCAGAATAGTTCTTTATTTTCTTAAAATGTTAAATAAACTTTTTAATTTTATTCTGGAGAGAAGCCAAATAATATTTTTTTAAATTAATTAAATGAATCCGGCAAACCAATACAAAACAACTTCTAAGCTACACTAATTTAGTTTAAATATTTTTAATATATTATGTAACCATTACGCTATATATCCAATTTTTTTAAAATATAATAAAAAACCAGACAAAAATAAAAAATAAATGAAAACCTAATTTACACTAAAAAAAATCACAAAATCCTTAATCAATTTCTGGCCAATTTTTAAAAACCTCTTACGTCGCACCCTATAATTTACTCGCAATAAAAGTTACAATGAACCCTGTAGCATCAAGTTTTTGTTAAGTTCAGTTAACGACTATGATTATTTCTAATGGGTACTGGGGTACTCACAATAGCCAATGGAATTTAAATGATCCCCTCGGCCACTAAAAAATTACCTTAATTTTAGGTTGCCCGGTATATTGGCCGATGAAATTACGGGGATATGTTCGAAAACAAGTATAAATCGAAGAGCAAGTAATGTATGTAATTTGCCTCTAATTTGATAAAAAAATATTGCAAGGTAAAGTAGTGTGCTTAGAGGATGTTAAAAATGTAAAATTATGTTTTACGATGCTTCCTACATGAGAAAATTATATTAAACATTAAAAATGATCCTTTATTTATAGTTTATTCTTTCTTTTTGAGCCAAAAAGCATTTTTCTCCTTCCACTTTATACACTTTATATGTGTCACAAATTCGACCCTCTCTGGAATATTGTTCTTATGTCTGGGGAATGGCATCCCCTAAACCCTCAGCATTCTTGATGCCATTCAAAGAAGGGCTGTTCGTCTTATTAATGATCCTTTACTTACTTAAAGACTTCCTTCTCTTGCCCATCGTCAAGCTGTGGGAGATCTATCGCTCTTCTATAGATACTTTTACGGCTTCTGCTTCGACTAATTAATTATCCAGTATAGTCCCTCCTCTTGCAGCTCCCAACAGAGAAACTCGTGGTGCCGCGCGTATGTATCCCTATACGGTTCAATTGGACAGGCCCCGAACTTCCCATTTCGTTCGTTCTTTTATCCCTAGAGTTTCTAGACTGTGAAACCTACTGCCAGCGGAGGTCTTTCCTTCCCCCAAATCTTCAAGTTTTGAGTCCCGTGTTAACAAACTCCCTCTTACCCTGCTTAAGACACCCACGGTACGTTAGTATTTAGGCTTTTAGCCTTTGTGGATTGTCCAAAGATAAAAAAAGGTTCGTATGATTAAAATGAACTTAATACAGCGTGTCTTCGGAAGTTCTTACCTTACCTACCTTATAGTTTTCGAAATATTACCAATTTAATATTTATCTATTCTAACAATGCTTTTAAATACGGCTTAGTTTGGCTTCTAGATGGCCCTGACCACGAAATGCAGTGCCAGCCAACTAAACTACACCGTACCTACCCGTACTTAAATGCATTGTTAGAATAGATAAATATTAAATTGTTAATACCATGAAAACAATAAATTTCTGAAATAGACGTTCCTATACAAACTTACAATTATTTTTGATGCTTAAGAGAAAAAGGTAAGAAAAGATGAGGGTTTCCATTTGAAAAAAAAATAATGTTAAGGTTTTTGTCGTTATAATTTTTAAAGATTATTTTTGACAACTCTGTATCTTTTAATTGTAAAAATATCAATACAGTGTACTAAAGAAGTTCTTTCTCTATAATGAACCCAACCTCAATTCCTATTAGAGGCTTATGCACACCTATTTACCAGATTTTACTTTGTTGGAACTTTAATTTTCTCAAGTCAGTTAAATGATTTCTTTTACTTTTTTGTTTCTTTGGACAAACCACGAAGGCTTAGAGCCTAAATACTAACGTACCGTGGGTGTCTTAAGCAAGGTAAGAGGGAGTTTGTTGACACGGGACTTAAATACTTGAAGATTTGGGGGAAGGAAAGACCTCCGCGGGCAGCAGGTTCCACAATCTAGAAACTCTAGGGATAAAAAAACGGACAAAGTGAGAAGTTCGGGGTCTGTCCAGCCGGACTGTATAGGGATGCATACGCGCAGAACCACGAGTTTCTCTGTTGGGAACCGTGAGTGGAGGAACTATACTGGACAATTCTTCAGAGCAGAAGCCATGAAATTACCTATAAAAAAGCGATAAATCCCCCACAGCCCGACGATGGGCAAGAGAAGAAAGACTTTCTGTAAGTAAAGGATCATTAATGAGACGAACAGATCTTCTTTGAATAGAATCAAGAATGCTCAGGGTTGTTGGGGACGCCATGCCCCAGATATGGAAACAATATTCCAAGGGAGGTCGGATTTGGGACACATATAAAGTGTATAAATTAGAAGCGGAAAAATACTTTTTGGCTCGAAAGAGAAATCCAAGCTTTTTGAAGCTGCTTAAGTTAGGCAGCTTAAGTTAAGCAGCTTAATTTAATCAGCAGCTTAATAAATATTTGCTTACAATTTAAGAAAGCGATACCAAAAAATCTGTTTATATTATTTTTTACAGTTAAATTTTATTTCACGCTGCGTACCGTGAATATTTCACGTGTTTAAATTTTATTGTTCATCTCAGAGTTAATGCAAAAATTATTAGGTACTTAAAGTTTACACCAGTAGTTAAAAGATCGTTAACTATTTTTTTCAATAATTGGAAAACTAAAAGTGGACTTAACTGTCCTTTTAACTATAGATAAACAGATTGTTAAATGTGTTATTACAATATACTTTTATGAATGTTTAGGTATTTACTATTGATAATAATAGTTTAACATTTTATGCAGTGGTGGTACTTTTTAACTAGCACCACACCACAGCCCTCATTAAGAAATCAGGAACATATTATGTACATAAATATTAATAATTAATATTACAAAAATATTTTAAATGAGTCTTCCACAAGCAAACTTAGTGAATATGAGCTTAAATGATTGAGTGTGTGTTTTGAGGTTTAAGTAAAAATAAGAAGATATTAGAGAATTATTGCCGGGTATTATTAATACCGGCCTTATTTAAATAGTGCTTGTACCTATAATTTAAAGTTCTATCTATCTATCTCTTTGTTTTATGGCTCTGATACTAAGTCAATTCGCCAGTTCTCCCGTTCCGGTCATATAAGCTATTGCTTATAAGCTTTCCCGGCTTTGTCCTTGGAAAATCTGGATAATCGAGCTCGAAACTCCCAGACTTTCCTAGCATATGAATAAGAAACACTTGTAAACATCAACGACAGCGATGAACTTCTGAACATGCATAAATTGTGACTGTCAGGCCAGCAGCTGCTACTGGTATCGCGCATAACCGTCACTTTCACTACTGACGTATTTCCGCAAGGCGTGCGAACCTCCTCGACCATACGAGGACACCATGTGTTCAACACCAAAACGTAAAAACTGCAGGCTTTAGGAATCTTCACTCACAGCGCTTAGCCCCAGAAGAAAGAAGCCCCAATTTAGCGTGAATCTATTCTCGATCCCCAAGGGTACAGCTACGCTCGTACGATACCTTCAATCGCCTACCCGGGAAGTCTATGTAGACCTCTACGTAAACATGAACCTCACTACTCGAAGACCGCGGAAAGAGTGTAATTTAGAGTTATTGCAGATTATGTTGACAGTACCATTAACCTAAAAAAGGGGAAACAAATTTTATTAGTTTTTCTTTATTGTTTTGTGTTGTAGGGTTTTGTTTTACACAATTACAGAAATGCATTTGAGAAAGCAAGGATTTAAGTATTTTTACTTCTAAAAACTTTTCGATTTTGTGGTCGGCAGCCGCTCGGTTGTACGAACAGTTCCGAAGTTAAAATAAGACCAAAATAAGGCACTACTTAAAACCGACATAAGTAAAGCCAGGCACTATCCTTATTAAGGAAGTCCTTATCCCACCATACATCTGCGCAAGCTCAGATGTCAAAATAAAGCCGGTATTATTAGTGGCTGGCTTTATTGCACTGTGCAATAATTCTCTAATGTTATGTTATTTACTATTATGGTTTTATGCCGCCGCCAGTAATTGGGCCAACTACGACAAACTTTCGCAAAAACCATTGTATGGACAGATAGTTCGTCTGCATTTGCCTTGATTGGCCCAACTTTTCGCGAGGTCGCATGCTTACAAATAGTTTGCAAAATGTTTCGACAAATAGTTCGGCCACAACTTCGCCTAATGTGTGGCGGCAGCATAATTTTTTAAATAAAAATGATTTATTTAATGATATTTTAATTGCAAAATCCTAACATAACTTTTAGTAAAACAGGTTCACACACTAAAGAGGGCTTTCCACTTATGCAACTAGGCATGCAATACAGACGCATGCGTCGGTTGCACGACAGTGGCCCGTAGACGCAAACGACGCAGTTGCAAATAAACACAAGTCGTTCGATCTGGTAGCGGGAGACACGTGCGTCTATCTGCCTTTTTAACGTTTTTTGTTAAAATTGTCACTACAGATTGGGTTTATTATAATTAATTATCGTTTTGGCAATTTTAAAACTTAATATGTGTATGTGTTATAAGTAATATGGAGTGGTCTAATGAAAAATGTATTGCGTTTGTCGAGGATTACCGGAGTTTTACTAGCCTTTGAAAGGCATCCGATAATAATTATAAAGACAAATTTAAACGAGGTGATGCTCAACAATATCTGGCGGATAATTATAAACTGTGTATGTATCACCGCTCGCTATATATCTCAAGAATATTGCCAACCTTGTAGCTGTGGTGCTCATGAAAATATGTATTTTGTTTGCATATTGCTGGGCCAACCAAAGTCAAAAGTAATTCATAATCAGACGGCGACATCCGCGTAAAGTTTTTAAAGAGCGTGTTCTGCGCCAGTCTTATTTCATCTACCAATACTAAAAGTTTCATTTCTCCTTTGTAGAAAAGGGTTTTCCCAGAATGAAAGCTTTTTCGTTTTCTTTTTTCCACCTCAACATCATTAACAACAATTGCTACTGCACCAGCAATTGCAACAATTTCTATTTCATTCGATATTACTAAAAAGACGAGCAGCACTGACCAACATCAAATGTTTATACAAATGTGGACATAAAGAGAGCCAATAGTTATTAAACATAACGATTACGGCAGCAGTTTTAGACAGAGATTTTGCAGCCTCTTTTAAGAAATATATCTTGCGTCTGCGCTTTCGACACATAACCTTATTTTTGCCTGTGGTTCACCCATTTTAAAGTTAACGAAAAATCAGTATTTACTTTTATTCTTCATAAGATATAAATTCATATTTAAATAAATGCAAACACTTCTGTTGATTTCGTTTTTAAAGTAGATGCAAACAGTACAGTATAAGCAAAACACAAAAAGTAAGGTTAGGTTTGGTAGTAGAATAAAAAGCAAGTGTGCCAGATTGTAACATCTAAATTAATTACTGATTTAGAATATCCGTAAAAGTGCAAGTCCGTTTTAATTTCTTAACACTATTTGATTTTTATTACTGCTATAGATTTTTCGCTAATTAGAGCCTAGGTATAAATGATATTTTAATTAATACGGCATTAAAATTTTAACCTTTTAAATAATTGATATTAAAATTTCTACAATCCGGCAACCACGCAGTTTAACAATAACGATAACGATAACGATGCTCTTCGGTATTCATCCGTAATTAAAGGAGTCCGGTATGGTTAATAACGATCTTTAAAATGGAGGCATAAATGGAAACAACATTTAGGCAAGACGCAAATGGCAAAGCACATTTTTGCATGCGTTTGTTGTTCATGATCCATGCGTAATTGCATGCGTAGTTGCATGCGCAGTTGCATAAGTGGAAAGCCCGCTTTAGAGTTTGACTTTTAATGACGCATATTCTAAATAAACGAGCAGGTTCTTATAGTTTTTTCAACAGTAGTTAAGAAAATAATAATAATTAGGCGGATAAAAGCAAATTTAACCGACAGTTAATTAAACATAAAAAGGTTGTTAAAATATTTGCCACGGAAAACGCTTAAGTGGACATATGGGAGTTTATTTCCCATTGTGTGAGAATCTTTGTAGATCTGCCACTTGTTTGCCATTACGGTAGTATTTAAAGTGAGTTTACGGTTGGGAAAATAACAGGTGCCAAGCTATTTGGTTAAGCTCTTTACTTTTCATTTTAATTTAATGCATTTAGGACTTTTCTGAAATTATGTTTTATATTTATGCGGCAGCAGTTGGGCGCGATTTAATTTATTGGTTTGCGTTTGGTTTTGTAAATTTATACGAACAAAACGGTAAAAAATAAGTAATAAAGAAAATTCATGCCTTTTAAAATAGGGACATTTTTTTAATGCTAGATTAATTAGCCCGTTACTTTTAATAATAAAATAGTTAAGCGAAGCAAATTAGTTACAAAAAAATATTTCTGTTTCGAAAGTTAAGAGAAAAACTCTTGATTTTCATGTCATTTACCTGAACCCTCTCCAGTGACGCGTTTCGCCTACCTCATATAGAACCTATCAAAGTGGCTGTACCAAGTCCATGGTTTCTTCAGGGCCGGATTTGCAGGTGTGGAGGCCCTGAGGCAATGGGCTTGTGGCTCCCCTAAAAGTAAAGTAAATAAATTACATTTTGTACGGGAAAAAAGGTCCTCATCACTAAATTAGTAATATGAAATGGAATTTTATACCACACAAAATTAAAGACTAAAAAATAAATAGTAAAGCTCCTTATCACTATGTACCTTTTATTCACCTTTTTGAAGGTGGAAACCCATAAATTCGTTGTGGGGGCCCCTTATATCCGGCCCTGGATTTTTTAACTCTTGAAAAGTAAGAATCCTCTTTTGTATATTATTACGACACTGGGAAATTATTTCCATTTATTTTCCCATCTTTTACTTGGCGACCTCCGGTAAAACCGTTTTTGAAACTATTTAAGGTAGATAAAATAATTATTTAGTATTTTTGTAGCTTTTTAAAAGAGCTTTTTAATGATGACATACCATACAGTTTACATCTTAATTTTTTAAAAACTAATTTGTTTCTTTTTTATTAGCTTAAAGGATAATAGATAGAATAATATAAAAAAATCTAACTTTTGTAGTTACTGTTGGTATCAAAATATAAATAAAAACCCGCTATATTCCTCTAAGATTAAAAAGCGCTTAATTAAAACAATTCCAACTTCTCTCTCTCTATTTTTTTCTTGGTTTTGGTCCCTTCAGGTCCAATCCACCACTCTCCCCTTCCGGACTATGCTTTCCAGGGCTTCGTCGGCGAAAAATCTGGATAATCGAGCTCGTAGCTCCCAGACATTCCAAAAAGAAAACAAACAATTCAACAATCGATGCAATGCATAAATTGTCGGCTGTCAAACCAAGACCTGCTACCGGTGTTACGTATAACCTTCACTTTCACTACTGGCAGTTCCCATGGCACGCCCATCTATTTCCCGCCATTTGAGAAATACCTCGTGTTCACCACCAAACAGGATACCATCAGCTTATAGGAATCTTCGCTCATAGCGCTTAGATCCAGAAGAAAGATGCCGTCAATTTAGCGTGATTCTTTCCTTGATCCCCGAAGGTAAAAACGTTCGTACGACACCTCTAGCCGCCATTCCGGGAAGAACTTTGTAGTCCTCTATGCACGTCCGCGCTGTCCGGAGGTCAAACAATTTCAACTTCACAAATAAATATATAGGTTTGTTCCAGCAGGCAGTCAGAAATGTTTGCAACCGTTCGGATTCTGCGCACTTCCAATTTGTCGTTCCAGCAGTGCCATGTTTGTAACATTATACATTTGTTTGTTGTTTTAGCAGTAGTTTTAAGATGTTGAAAACATGTTGGAAACTGTTTGAAAAGTTTGCAAACTTTCTTCAAACATTACTGACAAATTTTTAACATAACCTTTCTTGTATTGACGTACAAGCAGTATGCACGCCTTGTTCATTTTTTCCTTCCAGCAAAAAACTGTTGCCAACATTTCTGACTAATGTTTGTAACAATTTCTGCGTTTTACGATTGTTGCTAACATGTCTCCAACATTCTGCTGGAACAAACCTAATATGAATCTAGTACCAACTCACAAATGAGTTAAATAATTTAAACTACCACAAAAACCACCTTTTAAATTTCAGTAAGATGACTATATTACTGTACTTAACACACTTAAGACCATACAAAAGGCATTTCCACAGAAACAAATTTAATTTTAAACCAAGCAAACGAACCGAACAGCACTCCCATTAATTTGAAAGGAAACCCAATACCCCATTTGTAACACTATCCATTTTCCACAACGTTAATTTGCTAAAGTTTATTGTGTCTTTTAACTGAAAAACATAAACCGTCTTTATACATATTATAAACGCTTATTGCTAAGTAACCACCACCAAATTGGCTTGGTGTCTTTTGGCTACATCAGAAAATATTAGTTAAAAATAAATATGGACTGAGTGAAATCACGCAAATAAACTAAATGGATGTTGCAGAAAACAGAAAGACTATAAATTTTTAGATAAATGGAATCACAAATTGGCTCATACTAATTTTGTGCCTCTTTTTGCTGCTTTGACATATTTAGTTTCTATGATAAATTTTACAATCAACAAAACGCTTTTTAAAAAATAAATGAAAATAATTCCCTACTGTTGTAATGATATACGAAAAATAAATCTTCCTTCTTCGACAGATAAGAGAATCGGGACCCTCTCCAGTGAGGCGTATCGCCTCCTTATAGGACTCATCAAACCAGCTGTATCTGGTGAATTAAAAAAACTCCAAGCCGATTCACTGAATGATGATTTTCTGTAGGGTATCAACGGTGAGATTATGAGTCTTATGAGGTAGACAAAAGGCGTCACTAGAGAAGGTCCCGGTGATTTACATGAGCAGAAATTATTCTTTTAACTGTAGAAAGATTTCTTTTTCGTACATTATTATTACAGTGCGAAATTATTTTCATTTATTTCCTTGCATCTTACTTGCCTTCTTGCCGACTCCTGGTAAAACTCGATTCCCATTCACTGAATGGTGCTTTTCAGTATGGTAACACCATAGTTGTTTATATTAAACTACTATTGCTTTTCGTGTTACTCACTGGTACAACCAGTTTTGTAAGTCCTATGAGGTAGGCGAAACATGAAAAGCAGAATTCATTTTCTTAACCTTTAAAATGAAATGATTTTTTTTCGTTAAAACCATGTTCCATCGTGCCAAAAACACTAGGACAACAAAATTTAGTTTCATCTTCTGGTCTATCAGAATATTATAGTTTATTTATCCTATCTATCTCTTTGTTTTATGGCTCTGATACTAAGTCAATTCGCCAGTTCTTCCGTTCCGGTCATATTATAAGCTATTGCTTATAAGCTTTCCCTGCTTTGTCCTTGGAAAACCTGGATAATCGAGCTCGAAACTCTCAGACTTTTCTAGCATATTAATAAGAAACACTTTAAACAATCAACAAAAGCGATGAACTTCTAAACATGCATGAATTGTGGCTGTCAAGCCAAAAGCTGCTACTGGTATCGCGCACAACCGTCATTTTCACCACTGACGCTTTTCCGCAAGGCATGCGCACCTCCTCGACCATACGGAAGACACCATGTGTTTAATACCAAAACGTAAAAACCTCAGGCTTTATGGAATCTTCACTCTACAGCGCTCAGCCCCAGAAGAAAAAAGAAGCCCCACTTTAGCGTGAATCTTTTCTCGATCCCCAAGGGTACAGCAACGCTCGTACGACACCTTCAGCCGCCTACTCGGGAAGTCTATGTAGACTTCTACGTAAACTTAAACCGCACTACTCGAAGACCGTGGAAAGAGTCATTATGGTTTAATATTATCATTATATTTTATTTATACAGCTGGGTCAAGAAAATACATAAGATATGGGATTTACTATAGACCAGGAGACACTTTCCCACCTTGATTTTATGCAGTAACCTACAAATCGATACTGATATTCGCCCCTTGGTCGCCCGTTTAGAAAATAATTTTAAAATTTAATTAAAATATTAAAAAGCAAGAATTTTGAGCAATAAATCCAAAATAGTTAAAAAAAAGGAGCTAAGAATTCCATTCTAAGTCAGCTTTGCAAATACAATTACTAATTGCGGACACCTAATTTGGATAAGCTTAAATTCCCAATTTTTCATCAAGGTTTAATTCTCTGTTAAATTTATTTGGTAAAATAATTTCATACAGTTTTTTTATTTCGTTTGTACATTCTTAAAATTACTTATGTCAGGTCCACAATAAACCTCAACATATGATTTTCAATCATCCATTAATAAACAACTCGCTATTCTGTTCCACACGTTAAGGACATAAGCCAGTTCGTACATTATACATACTTCCCGGCCTCATACACGTCCGTAATATGTCATCTGATATTCAATATTAACGATGAATCGCCTTTTGCAGGACCTACTGCAATTTTGATGCATCATCGATGGCAGCGTTGACAGACAAATGTCAAATTCAGTTTCACGAATGGCTTGAACTTTGTCCAGTTCAGTTTTTTATTGTGTCTTTCTAAATATTAAATTTAAGTATGATTCCAGGGATTGATTTAAATAAAATATGTAGTAGTAATTCTTTTTTGATATTTATCATTACAAGATAGTAGAAGATGAATGAAAACCCATTTTTTATGTTTTGGGATACAGGGTGGTAAAAGTAAGTATTTTAATAAAATTTAGTACATAGACTATTATATTTTTAGAAGAATTTTTGGTAATTTTCTAGGAACCTGCGGCAACTCCGATTTTAACGAAATTTGGTATACGGGGTTTTTGGGGCGCTGATCACGAATCTGAAGAATTTTTTGGCGGAAACGTTTCGTTCTCGAGATATTCATCATCAAAGTTCAAATTTGAACTAAGCTTATTTTCACTATATTCCACCTTCTTTTTGCACACAATTCTTGATTTAAAGCTAAAGTGTCACAAAATATTTGATTTTCACCTTTTAAAACCTCGTTTTCTACGTTTTTACATTATTTTTGTATTAAATTGCGTGGCTTTTCTTTGATAATGCGGCAACCATACATACACATAGGGCTTCATGGCACACTGGGATTGAAATGATTCAAAGTATAGCTATGCAATTTAATGCAAAAATGTAAAATACGTAAAAAAACGGGGTTTTAAAAGGTGAAAATCAAATATTGTATGCCACTTTAGCTTTAAATTAAGAATTGTGTGCAAAAAGAAGGGGAAATATTGTAAAAATAGGACTAATTTAAATTTTGAGTCTGATGATGAATATCTCAAGAACGAAACGTTTCCGCCAAAAATTCTTTCAGATTCGTGATCAGCGCCCCAAAACCCCTATACCAAATTTCGTCAAAAATCGGAGTTGCCGCAGGTTTCAGAAAATTACCAATTTTTTGATGCCCAACATTTTTTTTATTTCTTATATAAAGGGTTTTTTTTCGATGTTTAGTACAGGGATCTTGAAAATCGCTGCAGCTACAGAGACGGTTATGGAGAAAGAATCGTAGTCTCTAAAGCTTAGTTTCAATAACTTTTTGTGTCGTTCAAAAAATCATGGCTGACTAGATATTCTAAGAAAAACTTTTTCCAAAATTGTTTTTTAGTCTATAGCTCAGTTAATATTTTAACCTATTAAACTTATAGATAATTTTTTTTTTTCAATAAAAATGTGTAATCCGATATTTAATGTACTAGCCTGTTTATGAGGTACAAAATAAACTTACATTTTTTTATGGAAAATATAGTTGGCTTTGAAATTTTTAAAGAGGCTTTTTGTAAGCCATCAACGAGGTATAACAAGATATAATTTAAATAAAAAATAACTATAATAAATTGGGAATTTTTTTGTTGTTTATAAAAATTAACTTACAGTATTATATATTTTTAAAAGCAAAATTAATTTTTTGACAAATATACAGGGTGTTCCATTTAAAAAACCCAACATTGGTCAATATTTTGAAAACTATAATATTTGGAAAAAATTTGCCTACGCCACTGCACTATACGAAAAAAATTATATAAGAATCAGATTTTACTTTTTTGATACGTTATCAGGCAATTAAGATACAAACTCAAGTTTCTGTATAGTTTACAAAAAACTAATCCCCGTTTGCGAGGCTCAAATTTCAAACCAAACTTACTGGTAAAACCGCAATTCGCTATCATGTGTCGTTTACTCGTTACAGCGTGTTTCTTAACTTCTTTCGTTTTCTTTAATCCCTAGAAATCTTTTTATTTTTAAAGATTTTTAATTCTGTAGAAACATTTAACTTCAACTTTTATGCAGATTGCAGATATGATTTTAGTTTTTTTAGGGTGGCACATTTTTGACTTATTTATTTATTTTTAAAATTTTAAATGGAACACCCTGTATATTTTTACTATTAAAATGGATACAAAATTACCTTTTAAAATGTATCACACTTTATATTTCTTCCCAGCTGTTTCTGAGATATTACATATTTTCTCATATATTACTGATTTTGGTTAGATAGTAGGCCAGGAAAAAAGTAATCACGTTTTACTATTAAACAATATTTTTATAACTTTTGTTTCTAATTGACTGCAATGACGAAAAACCATTTTTCTTAATAATTTAATAACGCAAATAAGGTAGTAATCCTTTTTTATAAGTATTTTAAATTATTTTGTTAATATCTTGCCTTAGGAACTTTTAATGAGGTTTTATTAATACGTTAATATTTAATGTAACAAATAACCATTATTTTTTATATTCAAGTAAATTAAAGATAACCATGGAAAACAAATGCCAGCTTTTTGCTAAAAGACTTAAATTAAGCTTATTTTTGTTTTTTATTGCATCATTGCTTACCTGTCTACAATAAATAATTGTTGTTTTTTACATAAAATATTACCGTATTAAGAAAACCTAATCAAAAAGTTCCTAGGGCAAAATATTAAGAAAATAATGAAAAATGCTTTTAAAATATGATTATTTTTTACCCATATTTGCGTTATTGAATTATTAAGAAAAATGGTTTCCCGTCATTGCAGTCAATAAAAAACAAAAGGACTAACAAGATTGTTTAAAGTTAAACATAATTACTTTTTTCATGGCCTACTATCTAACCAATATCAGTAATAAATGACAAAACATGCAATATCTCAGAAACGGCTGGGAAGAAATATAAAGTGTGATGCATTTTAAAAAGGTATTTTTTAAAACATGTTAATGGTGAAAAAATATACAGGGTGTTCCAATAAAAATTTCCAAAATAAATAAATAGGTCAAAAACGTGCCTCACTAGAAAAAAACTAAAATCATATCTGCAATCTGCATAAAAGGTTGCCGAAGAAATGATTTTACAGAATTAAAAAAACTTTAAAAATAGAAACGCTTTAAAGCATTAAAGAAAACGCAAAAATTAAGAAACACGCTCTAGCGAGTAAACGACGCAAGATAGCGAATTGCGGTTTTCACTAGTAAATTTGGCTTAAAATTTGAGCCTTGCAAATGGAGGTCAGTTTTTTTGGAAAACATGCAGAACATGAGTTTCCCATTAAAAGCGTCGAATTTGTACATGGCAAGGGCCTTTTAATATTGACCATATGGATATGGATATGAAAAAAAATACTTTAATTTTAAATTTGCTGTTGACGTCTTAATTATAAACCATTTTGCAATAATCTATGTGATATCTCAATGAGCTCGATTATTTGAAAACCAATATAATATGTTGCATATTAGTTTAACCTCTTTCGACCCGTCGGAAAACTATAGCGTTTATAATAGAATAGCCATTGGCACGTTAACACTATCCGCACATCGCAACAAAATGAAATATTCTCAGATTTTAATTAAACTATTTATTTATATCCCAATTTGGCTTGTTCATTATATTATAATTTATAGCGAGTATTTAGCAATGAAATTAATGTTGTGGAATGAGCTATAGGCTAAAATTTATGGATCCGGCAAAATCTCATTAAGAATGAAGTTGTTGGGTTTGTTTGGGGGCGGAATGGGGTGGAGGAGGGACGACTTGGGGTGAAATTTAGCCCTTTTCGCATGGGCGGCGGAAAGTTTGCAAAGTTTGTGTTTTATGACTTTTATTTACATTTAAAGTCATTAAACTTATTAAAACTTAATGGTATTTATCATCTGAAAAAGTCAATTTTGCCATTTTGACGTATTCCAACGTAAATTTAGTCTGGAAATCCAAATAAAGCATATCTCTCTGATAGTATTTAAAATGACCTATTTTGCACCTCTTAAAATAACAGACGATTTTTGGCCTCCTTATGGTTATCGTTATTAAACATAACGATTACGGCAGCAGTTTTAGACAGAGATTTTGCAACCTCTTTTAAGAAATTTATCTTGCGTCTGCGCTTTCGACCCATAACCTTATTTTTGCCTGTGGTTCACCGATTTTAAAGTTTGCGAAAAATCAGTATTTACTTTTATTCTCCAGAAGTTATATATTGATATTTTAATATATGCAAACAGTTCTCTTGATTTTGTTTTTTAAAGTAGATGTAAACAATACAGTATAAGCAAAAAGCAAGTGTGCCAGATTGTAACATGTAAATTAATTACTGATTTAAAACATCCTTAAAAATGCAAGTCCGTTTTAATTTCTTTACACTATTTTATTTTTCTTACTGCTATGAATTTTTCGCTAATTATTCGTTATGTATCAATAATATTTTAATTAATACGGTATTAAAATTTCAACCTTCTTAAATAATTGATATTAAAAATTTTACAATTCGGCAACCACGCAGTTTACCAATAACGATAACGATAAGCTCTTCGGTATTCATCCGTAATTAAAGGAGTCCGTTATGGTTAATAACGATAACGGATCATGTCTGCGTTACTGCGCAGTCTCAGAATACCGTTAACCACAACGGAATTGCAAAATAAGAGGTGCATATTTTATCACTATTCAAAAGATCTATCAAAGATATTTAAAATATGCCTTTGTGTAATGTATAAAATTTTTAATAGTTTGAGAAATATGGCCGTTATCAGGAGTTTGATACTAAACCAGCAGGTTTAGTGAAACACTCTGTAATTTGTTTTTCTACTTAAAAGTTATATCAAAGAGCTAACAACATTTATTAGGTCTATCTCCTATATCTTTCGAAATACAGCCATTCAAATATAAAAAATGGTAGAAATAATATTCATATTATCTACGGCACTATGCTTTTCTGACGAACCTATGTACCGCAATACACTCTTTTTGATAATATAAACTATTTATCTATCTATCTACCTATCTATCTTAGTGCCTATAGCTTAGACCTAGCTGCCTATGGTAGAAATTAAAAAGAAATTTCAGATTTTGATGGTCAGATTTTCAAAACTATGAGAAATAGACATAGTTATTAAATGTGGTATTTTTTAAGTTATTTTTAATGCCATTTTATTGATGATACAATAAACAGAATGTTTTATTTTTAAAAAAATGGTAATATACTATGATAGATTTAACGATGGCCAAATTCTCGAAACTTTTTTTTTAAGCTTTTTAATAGATTTGTCAAGTGATGATAATATATTGTGACGTTATAATTTGGGATACATTAGGGCCCACTGGGACAAATATACTATATGGAACTATCTTCTGGAACCATTAAAACGGTGGACAAAAAACCAACTTCGCATTTTTTAAAACCAACTTAACTTATTTGACTAACTAAATTTGGTACGGGCATACCCTCACTAGGGGTAGCCCGTACGGGGCTTAACTAAAACTTTAACTTTATACTTGGCTTCACTTCTACTACTTCTTATCTAATCTCCTTTCTAACTTCTTTTCTCTCTTTAAATATTAAATTTTCCAGTGTTTGTTTTACATTTCTACGCGACCCAGTTTGTTTAATGTTTTTATTTTATTATTATAAGAGTAACCTAGAAAATTGTTTAATTTATACTTTAAAAACCTTGACACCTCACGTATATCTTTATTTAGCAAAATTCCCAATGTTAAGTAACCTAATTAAAATGTATACTTATTTTAAAATTCCCAAAAATGTTTATTTTTAAAATTCCCAAAATGTATACTTTTTATACTAGGTGTTCACAATATATAGGGTATTTATTTTAAAACATGCTATTATTATCTGTAACTTCAAAACACAATTGTCAATTGTTTACTTTCAAAACCTAATCTTAAAGAGCGTTTAAAATGTTACTATTTTGCCAATGTAAACAATTTTGTATTTTGACTATAATACCGGAATTACTTATAGCTTATACTGAATATAGATCACCTCGTATATTATGTATATTATGCAACATAATTGTAATTTAATGTAACTAAGGAAATATTAACATTAAAAATATTAACATTGTATTTTATATTACTTTTTTTTCTTCAGGATCAAAATCTATTTAACTGATTTTTTTCGTTGCATATAAGTACCGTACGCCTCTGTCTCCCTGAATTTTCCACCCTTTGTTTCGGAGTTATGCAATCGATATGGAAATTTGAATACTTCGAATTGCGCGGTAAAGAATTTAGTATTTTCTCAAAGTCCCTGCCCGTCTATTTCTCTGTGGTTTGTGCTAATAAAAGTTTAATGAAATATTTATATATTTTAATTACAAACATTTACAAATAATCATAAGATAGCCTGATAGATATTATTTTAATTCATTATATCATATAAAAATATTTTTAGGTTACTAAAAAGGTATGATACCTAATGTTAAAAAACTTTTGTGATGTTCGAAAGTATATGCTAGGTATTTCTAAAAAAACACAGTATATACAGATAAAATAGGTATTATTTGCAATAAAGGTTATGTAAATTAATACAGTATGCTAGATTATTATAAAAAAATGGACCGTCCATTTACTATTGGTCAATAAGAGATGAATCGAAGGACCAAAAACTTATGGTGACGCTCCGTAAGTTAACTTAAAGTTTACCGACCGGTAAATAGCGGTTTGACAGCGGTAATCGGTAAAAGCGGTTCGTTTTGGTACTCTTTGGTTTATGTAGTATTGTGTGATTAGCTTAATTTTTACATTTGACATTTTTCAGAGGTTTTGAAATAATAAGACGCTTATTTAGACGCTAGATTAAAATTATTTTGTACGAGTGGCGTCTCATTGGAGCACCGCCACAGACTGACTTTTATACTTTGGATACTCCTTCTTTTTACCAAAGAAGTGCTTTATTATTATTATTGTTTTTAAATCTAGGCTAAATTTAAGTAAATATAAAAAGCCCAAAATTGGAAAAGTCAGTGGCGTAAGTTCTTTTCTTAATAATATTAGCTGTGGTGCCCACATAGACGACATTGTACAATAATTTCAATTTAGTTAGAGCTTAATAAGCGCATTATTTTTAAGCAACTAAACAACAAAATTTAACCACTTATCGGCTTAATAAGGATTTGTTTTCGAAAAAAAAATTCTGGACCTATATTCATAAGACCTTTTTCCTGTAAAACGATATAAAGAATCACCCCTTGAAGTTTCGTACAGTAGTAAACACCCTGTATATACTTTTATATTATTTATTTAAAGGACTCAAAGTAAAAAATATTTAACATAAACAAAGTATTTATATCAACATTATAACAAAAAGATCAATACACAATAAACGAATCCACGAGAAAAGAAAAAATAACCTTAAAGCATTTGCGTGTGAGATAACACTTCCATAGCCGTGGAAATAGCAAAACAGCAGGTACCAGCAGTATTTTTTTCTCGCTCCGCGTACCGATTGGTTAAGAAAAGGCTTCTCCGACCAATGAGCACGTTCTCAGAAATAAACCAGAAAGCACCGAGATGTTTTGATCGGTAATTGCCGTTGACAGGAGTTAAAACCGAAAGTCTAAAGAAAACCCCGTTTCAAACCTTACCAAGAACCAGACAAACCAAGAAAGCTAATATCTTGGTTAACTTACGAACGTCTCGCAGTTTGATTGGTAGTTCGGTTGACGAAGTTAAAACCGAAATTTTGAGAAACCGCGTTTCATATTCTAACCAGATTTTAGAAATTAAAGATTACGGAACGGGAACCTGAAAAACCAAGAAAAGAAAGTGGTTAACTTACTGGAACGTCACCTAAAATATTTTTGTGTATACACATTTTTAACAAAGGTAGCAAAACCGACATTTGCTTTTACCGTTTAATTTCTTCATAATTTTTTGTACAAAAGGTATATCGTTTTTCAAAATGGCATCTTAAATCCACACATAATAGAATTTTGTATGCATTTTTTTTTTTAGTAAATATAATGTGGATGAAAACTAAATAGCTTTCGGTTTAACGGATATCTACTAACTTTATGTATGGTTAAAAACTGTCTTTAATATATTTTAAGGGTTTTCTAAAACAAAATGAATTTTTTTATTACTTTTTTTTTCCCAGGGAGCCGTCTGCATGTCCGGTGGCACTGCAGCTGAAACTTATTGTACCAAACTCCCGTTTTATTGTACCCATTCCAGTACCCCTAGTTCCTTGAAGAAGGCGGTATAGGTCTGCTGGGTGCGTACCATATGTTTCAGGGCACTCTGATATCCCCAGTGCCTGTCTTTTGTGATCAGTGCCTCACACTCTGACAGTATGTGGGATACTGTTCCGGTCTCTGCTCCCACATAATCTGCAGTCCAGATCTCCGTTGTATAATCCCATTTTATTTAGGTGTTCTTTCACTGGAGTATGTCCGGTGAGGAAACCTGTGATCGTTCTTAGCTGATTCCTACCCATTTTGAGTAGTTCTTTAGCTCTTTTTGTGCATGGTCCACTGATGTATATTTTCCCAGCCATGTGTTGAGGAAGCCTTTCCCAGTGCAGTCTTTGCTGGTCCTTTACCCAGTTTTGTGCACTCCGGAAGGTGCTCTTTGGCACTCCTAGGACTGGTTCTGGCCCGACGTATGTCGTGGCTGACCCCCTTCTAGCCAGTTCGTCTGCCTTTTCATTGCCTCGAATTCACGCAATGCCCCTGGCACCCACATCAACCTCGTGTTGTTGCGTTCCGCCAGTTCCACGAGTTCCTCGAGGCATTCTAGTACCAGCCAAGACGATACCTTGGGATTGAGTAGTGCACCAAGGGCTGCTTGACTATCCGTAAGAATGTTTGATTTTTATTACTTACAAATGCTGGAATCTCTGGACTTTAGTAGATTTTCTGATAAACGGTCCGTGATATCGATTCAAATAAGGTATTCCTTTTTTATATAAAAATGATGAAGGAAATAAGCGGTCAAAAGCAAAATGTCAAGATTTGTCACCCGTGTTTAAAATGCATCAATCTGTAAAAATAACAAATTCCGTATGGTAAATTTTACTTACATACAAACTCAAAGTGGTGGTTCCAGTCACGACTTTGAGTTGAGTTTGAGAAAAATGGACGACTTTTTTCCAGTTACATACATCAGTTTACAAATAAAAACCGATACACAGACTTTTCTGTAAATTTTACAGAACTGTTTTTTCTGTAAAGGTATGGTAGTAGTATTAGGTTTCAAATACCCACTTAAAAGTACTTATTATTGCAGCGCCCGTGACGTCACTAATATGACAGGAGAGTGTTCATAGCCATGGGTGGACGAATGCGCACTTAAAAGCTGAGGCAAAATACAAACACCGGCACCCCGTACCCTTCGTCCGCGGTCTGACCGTGACGCTCATTAGCTACCGTACTTCAAACAGAAAACCAGGACGCCGTCGACAAATTATTTCCGATAATGCGGATAGTCTGTTTGGCGCCAGATGCGTTTACCCTTACCTTGCTTGCGCACAAACCGGTTTTTCGCCCATGAAATGTAACTTTTGTTTCGGGCAGGTTATAACATTGGCAATCCATCGAGATCAGTGTAGCCATCAGACGTTGTCGAGCAAATTTCCTAAGTTTGCGCGTATAGGTAAGGAATCACCTAGATTATATTCCTAAAATGTGTTTTTACAATACAATAAATCGTTGTAAAAACTCCTTATTTCGCGCACCCCTCAATCATTTCATTACAATATTAAATAAAGATTTAATAATGAAATAAGTACATAGACAAGAGAAAGTTTCACGGTTTCGTTATTTATGTATTAGATATAAAATTATAACTGGCAGTTTACGTAATGGTAAAAACGTTGTATAATACGTATTTATTGTTTTAAAAGCATAATTACGCTCGAATAAACTGCTTTACGGTCTGACTAATGGACATTTTCCTTTTGGATATGCGTTTTCTTTTAGCAAAGAGGGAAATAATATATTTTTGACATTGCTATAAATAACAATAACACCCCTTTTAAAGAAATGGCGAAAATTTTACTTATTCCTCCAACAAATGCATTCGGAAACTTTTTGCTTCGTTGCTAATTTAGTTCCATATCTAAATCCAGACAATTAGCTGCCAGCTATATGAGCTATACACTTAATTCTCCAAGTATTGTCCTCCCTCATTACAGCTGCTTCTGTTTTTCACAAAATGTCAGAAATATTATTTTGAAGCCAACCTATTAACTGCATTTTTTAATTTTCAATATATTATTAAGCTTCTGTTTAGAAAAAATACAGTGCATTCTAGTTAAAAGGATCCACTCCTTGTGATTCTGTTATTAAGAAAATCTTAAGACATGTCAATTACTTGTTTAGGATTATCCCCTCTTCGCATCAACACAAACGTCAAAAATTTCAAATGAAAGGGAGGAACAAGTAATACCTCATCTTAAAGGGCCTGATCTCTTTAACCATTTTTAGTTTTTTAAAATCAGTTAAGTAGTTTCACTCTGAATATCGGTTTCTCCAATCTCCACTTTCTTATACATTCTATGTTTCAATTTGCCGCTCCTTGAAGGTGTCATCCGTGGCAGACACCACCGTTTGCCCCCCACCCCTCCTAGATCCGGGACTGCTTTTAATAGTTTTATTTTCTTAATACGGCAACAATTGACATATAGCGTATTAGACGTTTTTGATGTAACTGTATTTTTAAAATGTATTTAAATACGGTACTGACTCAACGTCCTTCAAACGGAAAAGCGGCGATAAATTCACATGATTCTGCCCGATACTTCGTTTGGCACCAGGCGAGTTCCCCTTCGATTTGCTTGCGCACAAACTCATTTTTCGCCCATGAATTGTAACTTTTGTTTCGCGCAGGTAACAAGCGATTGGCTATCCATCGAGATCAGGGGTATAATACTCTTTGTTTAACCTCCGGACAGTGCGGACGTGCGTAGAGGACTACAAAGTTCTTCCCGGAGTGGCGGCTAGGTGTCGTACGAACGTTTTTTACCTTCGGGGATCAAGGAAAGATTTACGCTAAATTGACGGCATCTTTCTTCTGGATCTAAGTGCTGTTAGCGAAGATTCCTATAAGCTGATGGTATCCTGTTTGGTGGTGAACACGAGGTATTTCTCAAATGGCGGGAAAAGGATGGGCGTGCCATGGGAACTATCAGTAGTAAAAGTGAAGGTTATACGTAACACCAGTAGCAGATCTTGATTTGACAGCCGACAATTTATGCATTGCATCGATTGTTGAATTATTTGTTTTCTTTTTGGAATTTCTTTGAGCTACTAGCTTCAGATTTTCCGCCGACGAAGCCCTGGAAAGCATAATCCGGAAGGGGAGAGTGGTGGATTGAACCTGAAGGGACCAAAACCAAGAAAAAATAGAGTGAGAGAGAGAGATCAGTGGTATCTACCCCCTTAAGGTGAGGTATTACTTGACCCCTTTTCCGTTTAAATTTTTTACGTTTATGTTAATGAGGCAAGAAAATAACTCTAAACAAGTAAAGTTTGACACAAAAATGTGTCCCTTTTATCTAAAAATTAACGGGTTGGCTCGCTTTAATTGAAATGGACTGTATAGCTCAAAAACGCTAGAGTTGGATACAAGCACTGATCTCGATGGATTGCCAATGTTATAACCTGCACGAAACAAAAGTTACATTTCATGGGCGAAAAACCCATTTGTGCGCAAGCCAGTTGAGGGTAAACGCACCCGGCTCCAAACAAACTATCCGCATTATAGAAAAGAATTTGTTGACGGCGTCCTGGTTTTCTGTTCGAAGTACGGTAGCTAATGAGCGTCACGGTCAGACCGCGGACGAAGGGCACGGGGTGCCGGTGTTTGTATTTTGCCACGGCTTTTAAGCGCTCATGTTCGTCCACCCACTGCGCGAGGTCGTAAAAATCCGAAAAATGCTTCTTGCCACTGCGGATCTAAATGTAGGTTATCTATGGATACAAGACACTATACATAAATTATTCTTAGGATTTTAATTTATTTATAAAGTCGTTTTATTGCTTCCGTGCTAAATCTCTTTATATTTTAATAGAACAAGTACAAAAGTTATGTTTGTTAAATTAAATTTAAAACCTTTCTTATAAAACTGACATATTTAGGGCACCGTGATCTCCATTGCTATTAATTCTTGTTTGAATGAATCATGAGAATGCATTTGACAGTGCAGCGATTTATATTACCCAATCGATATAATTGCTAGTCTTACTATATTTTAAGTGTGGTGTAATTATGAGCTTTTATATAAATTATATGTAATGATTTTTTTATTTTTAACACTAGTGTTATTTCTGAGTCATAATTTGATGTTAATATTGTTAAGAAATATTTAACACTTGGTTAGTCGCGTAAATCTGACAAAGGTAGTCGGAAAGTATCTGTGGGATACCACAACGAAATTTTTAAAATAAATGTTTGAATATCATGATTAAAATTTTGTAAATTTGGGCAACAACATAGTTGTTAACTAGACTACAGAGTTGGGTCGAATACAGAAGTTTTGGTATTCGAATACGAATACGAATACCGTAAAAAAGTATTTGAATACCGAATACTTTCGATAACCTACAAAAAAGTATTCGAATACTCGGTTTTCATTAATACCACGATTGGGTATTCATGAATACTGAAGAGCAAAAAAAAGCAACTTATTCTTATTTTTCTATGTTTTTCCATAACAAAAATGCAGTGGCGTACCTTGTTCTTGCTTAAAAACTAATCATTTCGAGCATACAAACTCAAAAATTTTCCAAAAATAAATTTTCTTTTTTTTAACTATTGACTTCACTTTTGGAATGTGGATACATGTACATATTATTTACGATTTACTAGATAGTAATGATTTAAACTGACATAACTAAATTTATAATACACATCCCTTTTGTGTAAAATGGAGATAAATACATATTAGTCTAACCTAATACATAGAAAACATAGTTTGCAATGTCACTTTTTATATGTTGTACTAAATTACTTGTTTTTTAATAGCAAAACCCCAAAGAAGTTAAAATAAGATATTTTTCTTTGCAAAAATAAATGCAAATCTGTTCAAAATTTCTTACCTATTAGGACCATAGAAACAACAGATCAATATTTAAGAAACATATTGAATTAATTTTTTTTTAATTTGTAAAACTAACTTCCTAAACTGTTAGTTTGCTAATGATGATATATATGACTTATATTAAATTTTACCCCGTCGTCGGCAAAATCACCGCGAACATGTTTCAACCCGCTTAAGATGCATAAAAAGTAACGAATACTGACCAAAAAAGTTTTCCGTCGAAAAAGTAACGTAATATTCATAAAATAAGCAAACAGTATTTAAATTTAGTATTTGAATACCAGAATATAGGTATTTAACTATCAGTATTCGAACACCGGTATTCGAATACCAGTATTCGAATATCGGTATTCAAATACCAGTATTCGAATACCAGTATTCGAATATTAGAATATTCAAAAACGATATTCAAAATAAAGAACACCGAATACTGACCAAAAAAGTATTCCGTCGAATACCGAATACCAAACACATAAATCTATTTGAATAGTATTCGAATACCGCACTAATGTATTCTGGATAGTATTCAGAATACCGAGTATTCGAATACTACCCAACTCTGCTAGACTTTTTTTTCTGTATATTCTTTTCATTCTCTGGCCAATTACTGCGAGCGACTCGACTGTTCTAAGTGTTCAGTGTTCAAATTAGGGTGCTACATATGTTTTATTCCAAAACTATTTTTGTAAATTCTCTCCAACCACTGACCAATCATTGTGACCTACTAACCAATCATGACCAATTCGTGACCAATTTATATACCATTAAATCAGGTTTGAATATTGATATTGAGGTGCTACTCTTTAAAAAAACAATGTAAAACCACCCCTGTATATTCTATTCAACCTCAGACCAATCACTGTGACGACAGAGGTCCTTTAATCTTGCTGACCAATTATTTAATCATACTGACCAATGTTGACCATTTTGTGACCAATTTCATTCTTTTTGATTTAGCTATGTATGATTAATTTGAGGCACTAAGAATGTTTTTAATGAGCTTGATATTTTAAATACGCTGTAAAAGTTAGTTGATGGCTGGAAATACAGGGTATAATTCCTTAGCTTATTTTAGGAAGAAAAGTTCGTATGAACATATGTCCCAATCGTCTTAAATTTTGAGATACAGGGTGACAAAATTTTTAAAAAGCCAAAAAATTTCGAAAACACTTATTTTAGTAAAAACTCTTATACCGGATATAAACCTTATTTAAATAAGTATTTTTTTTTGTTACATAATTGCTAATTTAAAATTATAAAACATAATTTTTAAGAGAAAAACATCCAGCAATGCTTCTTTTAAGGTCTAAAAATATGCAATTAAGTGAATTTTATTATTTTTTTCTCTTAAACCAAACAAGATACAAAAAAAATTTAAGAGACACAAAAGCAGTATTTTTATTTGCTTAATCTTAAGAAAGCACGAAAATTTTACACACATTTACACAGTCAGTGGCGTACAGTATTTTTGTTGGAAATATTCCTTCAGTTGCCTCTCGAGACGCCACTGGACTTAATAAATGTAATTAAGTTAGTAAGAAATCACCCCTTAATGTCATTAATAATATTGCCAAATTAAAATAAAATTGGTTAAAATAGAGGTACGATATTTAAAAAATTGTAGATTTTTTTATTTTTGAAATTGTAACATTCTGTATCTCAAAAGTTGAGAGATTTAGTATATATGTTTATATAAACTTTTCTTTTGTTCTGTATTTTAAGCCATAAATTAAATTACACCCTGTACAGGGTGTCCCATTTTGGTTGTCCCTTATGGGAAACTTGGAAACCATAAGAGATATTAAAAATCCGATACCCCATCCTCGAGCTCTTTTTGGAGAAAACATTTATGGTAAAAACAGATCATCGCTATCGCGAAGCGTTTCAGAATACAGGGTGATTCTCGATTTTCACTTTTGAAAAGGCCTGTAGCTTTGTTGTTATTACAGATACGAAAACTAATTGCACATTATAAGACACTTTTCCGTAGAATCCAGTGGCGTAGCCAAAAATTTTTTGAGCTGTCATTTTTGACATATGACCCAAACATGTTTTTTTGATTAGGGACACCCTATAAATGATTAGGTAATTAAATTGCTTGTTTTTTCTGATTAAAATAATATATCATAGTAGGTGGTTTAATACATTTTTACGTCAAATATTGGAAAAATTATGATTTTAAAGACGCATTGCGGCTTCTATCTGTTTTTAAATTGTTTTATATTTATATACGCCACTGGATTCTACGGAAAAAAGTGTCTTTATAATGTGCAATTAGTTTTCTCGTATCTGTAATAACAACAAAGCTACAGGACCTTTTCAAAAAGTGAAAAAATCGAGAATCACCCCGTATCTCTGAAACGCTTCGCGATAGCGATGATCTGTTTTACCATAAATGTTTTCTCCAAAAAGAGCTCGAGGATGGGGTATCAGATTTTTAATATCTCTTATGGTTTCCAAGTTTCCCATAAGGGACAACCAAAATGGGACACCCTGTACATTATACAATAATTGACATTACACTAATTTTACATTGCAAATTTTTTGCAATCAACCTTTCTTTAACTAAAACAAGGAGTCCATTTCATAGCCTAGTTGATTTATTTAACACGAAAGCCTTTTAAGGCCATTTCCTATTACAATGAAAAATATCCCCTAAGGGTTGGACGATTATCAAATTGTACAACATTATTCGAGTTCAGTTCCCCTTGTTGCCTGTCATATTATGGTCGAAATGATTGACATTAAGTAGACCAGTTGTGTACATTGATTTAAGGAGGTCCTTGTATACGCTTTTGTTTTCTTATTTATGTTTACTGAAGAGAAACAATGGGAACGTATCTGTAACATGCTATTATTGACAGGGAGGTATTAGGAATTATTGAGGGTCAATATTTTTGTAATATGTTCGGAGTATCACGTTAGTCTGATATCCAAATATGAAGAGACATGCACCCATCTGTTTACCGGATAGAAACTATTTTATAATATCTAAACTAGCCGACCCGAGTTCTTTGAGCATTAATTATATTTTTCTCTGAACGTTTTGTTCGATCATAATAAGCAAACTATTTCGGCCCAAAATGTTATAATAAACTTCCTGATCAAATTAAGGATTTGCCCGTGAATGCATTTAAAAACAAGGTAAAAAACTTGCTTCTAGAGTGTACTTTTTATAGCGTCCAGGAGTATCTGAATTTTGATTTAGATTCTTTCTGGGGAATGAGAGCCCCTTCTCAGCCTGACAATGTGGTAGAGTACTCCCAGTTTTGTGACTTTATGTTTATTGTGCAAAATCTGTGTTTTTTTTGTCAATGATAGCTTTTAGTTGGATAAGTCTAAATGTAAATGTTCAGAAAAAAATGTATTTGTAGTGAAATTTTATTTAGTAATGTATAATTTAGACTTGTGCTTTAACTATTTTAAAATTGTGTAGTTTTATACTATTTTAAATTGTGACGTCGGTAAATGTAAATTGTTTTTAACCGTAATATATGAATTTGAATTAGAATTTGATAAAATGTAGCCTATACTGCCCTATAGCATTCCTGAATTCGGTTCAGTACTTCCGAAAATTAGCCCTTACAAAGAAACAATCAAAGTTACAAACTTAACCTTTTTTATTTTTATAAAAAAATAAAATCTGCATCGCAGAGAAGCAAACCAGACCGCTCCATAGATAACCTACATTTAGATCCGCAGTGGCAAGAAGCATTTTTCAGATTTTTACGACTCGCGAACATGCGCACTTAAAAGCCGTGGCAAAATACAAACACCGGCACCCGTATCATTCGTCCGCAGTCTAATAGTAACGCTCATTAGCTACCGTACTTCGAAGAGAAATCCAGGACGCCGTCAACAAATTCTTTCCTATAATACGGATAGTTTGTTTGAAGCAGGGTGCGTTTACCCTCAACTGGCTTGCGCACAAACCGGTTTTTCGCCCAGTGAAATGTAACTTTTTCGCGCAGGTTATAACATTGGCAATCCATCGAGATCAGTGGGCCGCTCGCTTGACAGGCGAGCATTCTACCACCGGACCACCTAAGCTTACACACGTAGTTACAAACTTAACGTCTTTATAATACAAGTAGAGATATGTGAAATTTTTCTCTAAAATTTTTGTTTAATCATTAAAAATTATGGCCTGTAGCTCTCCTGAATAGTATAGCTTTCTAATTGTGAATGAGTTTTATGATCGGTTTTTAGTATTTCGAAGATTAGCCCTTACAAAGTTATAGTTTATCCAAAATAGCCGACCCGTGCCCACTTCGTTTGGCGTTAATATCTAAACTAATTAATCATAATAAAATATAGCCTATAACACTCCTGAATAGTGTAGCTTTCTAATTCTAAAAAAAAATTATGATCGGTTCAGTATTTCTGAAGATTAGCCGCTACAAACAAACAAACTTACAAACTTTACCTCTGTATAATATTTGTATAAATTTAGTATTTAAGCAATGGCATTGCTACAAGGTTGCTAAAAAATTACAGTAATTTCAAAAAATTACCTTAAAAATTTTGACACACCCTGTATAATGTTAATTTATATTTTGGTAATTTTCTAGAAAATGGGAGCAACTCCGATTTTGACGAAATTTGGTATACGGTGGTTTTTGGGGCGCTGATCACGAATCTGAAAGAATTATTTGGCGGAAACGTTTCGTTCTCGAGATATCCATCATCAAAGTTGATATTTGAACTAACCTTATTTTCACTTATATTCCCCACTTCTTTTTGCACACAATTCTTGATATAAAGCTAAGAGTGTCACACAATATTTGATTTTCACCTTTTAAAACCCCGTTTTTCTACGTTTTTTACATTATTTTTGAATTAAATTGCACGCTTTTACTATGAAATGACAATATTTTTTTAATGAAAAATTATTTTTCTAATTTTTAGTTCGGTTGCATATAAAAGCGTGTTTTTTTAGTTTTTTAAACTATTAATTATTAATCTTAAACCGCGTGACAGCTGCAAACCTTTATTTATCCAGAAAAGAATCCACACTTTGTCATGTGTGTTTATTTTTAAGTGCTTGACTTATGTAAATTCTAATATGGGACTATTTAGGAGACTCCGGAGAGTTAAATTATTACAGCACTAGAAACAGGACTATTATAGATGTTCCTTTACACAGAACCTCTTTTTTCGAAAACTCTCCTTTTACGGTTGTCTTACCTTCTACAACAAGCTTTCAAGAGATTTTAGAAATATGCATGGTGAGTAAATTCAAGAATGCCGTTAGACAATTTCTTATTGACAAGGCATTTTACTCAGTTGCAGAGTATATGCGACATTAGACTTTGTTACTTGGCTTGCGTTTTGATTTGACAATTTTAATATTCTTTTATATATATATATATATTTATACAAAATTTTAACTTTATTTATAGTAATTATTTATAGCTAAGGTTTCTGTTCATTTGTATTCTTTTTTTTGTGTGTTTTTACAATGACATTTTATATATTTATGTGTCTATGTTTATTTGTGTATAATATCTATATATTTTTATAGTATTTATATTTATATTTATTTATATTGACGACCCCTTTGTACCTATTGTGCATTTTTAAGGTAATATATTCTATCTATCTATCTATCTATACCGATGATATTTTTTAAAGAATCATAGAAAATCAGCAAATAGTAAGAAATGAGACCCACACAAAATATACAGGGAGTTACAGAATGTTGTTAAGAAAATTTAGGGGCAGAATCTACTACTGAAAAATGGAAAAAAGGTTCATACAAAAAAATTGTTTTTTTAATATTTAAAATATCCTTTTTCCCATTTTTCTTTTAATTTGGCAATATTTTCATGGCACTAAGGGGGCAATTTATCACTAACTTAATTACATTTAAAAGACCAGTGGCGTCTCGAGAGGCTACTGAAGAAATATTTCTAATCAAAAATGCGGTACGCCACTGACTGTGTAAATGTGTGTAAAATTTTTGGGCTTTCTTTAGATTAGGCAAATAAAAATACAGCCTGAAAAAAAACACATTAAACTCCATTCAACTGCATATTTTTAGACGATAAAAGAAGCACTGCGGGAACTTTTTCTTTTAACATTAGGTTTTAAAATTTTTCATTAGTTTTTATGTAACAACAATAAATACCTATTTAAATAAGATTTATATTCAGTATAATTTTTAGGAATTAAAAGAGCAAAAATATAATAAATATGCTTTGACGGCACCTATTCTTAATTTTTTTCCACTCCTGTAGAAAGGTTGTTTTAAGATTCAGAGATACCTGTATGTCATCAACATAAAATTTCAATACAGCATAAGGGAAAATGTTGAAATATTTTAGTATCAAGAATTGCACTGGTGAAACCTAGTATCGAAGTTAGAAAAAATAGAAATTTCAAATTTTTCAGTTTTTTTCAGTTCAACTCCCTGTATATTGAAAACGAAAAATTTGGGGACCCATGTTGATATGACGTTTTCTTTATATTTTCTGATGTAGAATCTGCCCTTAAATATTTTCAACAACATTCTGTAATACCCTGTATATCAGTCGCTATTGGTTAAATAGAAACATATTGGTAAAGAACATTTTTAATTTGGAATTTAAAAAAAAAAATGATTTTTTGATTTACCCACCAGAAAAAAAAATGACAAAAATATTTGCTAAATTGGCAGTTCTTTATAAGTTCTACAAGCTGATAAAATTAATGACTCAGTTTAAAGAACACCCTGTATATTTTTAAAAAGTTTGATCAAATTAAAAACATATAAAGTTTGGTCTATACACTAGTCTAAGGTCCAAATAGGAAGCGGCTTGCACTCATCAACATCAAAATTGTTGCACACCCTGTATAGTGGTAACCCGTATTTTTTAAATACATTCTAAGGCTAGTTATTCAAAGATGTATATTTAAATAATACAGAATGTACAAAAAATTGTACTAATTTTTCAAAACTATAAATCTAAATTGTTTCTCATGGTTAAATTTATAAAATTGGATTAAAAAAAAATTGTAATATTTAGTACTGTCATGTAGAGTAAGAAAAATATAGGTAATTTTCTAGAAAATGGGAGCAACTCCGATTTTGACGAAATTTGGTATACGGGGGTTTTTGGGGCGCTGATCACGAATCTGAAAGAATTATTTGGCGGAAACGTTTCGTTCTCGAGATATCCATCATCAAAGTTGATATTTGAACTAACCTTATTTTCACTATATTCCCCCTTCTTTTTGCACACAATTCTTGATTTAAAGCTAAAGTGTCACACAATATTTGATTTTCACCTTTTAAAACCCCGTTTTTCTACGTTTTTACATTATTTTTGAATTAAATTGCATGGCTCTTCTTTGATAATCCGGCAACCATACATACACATAGGGCTTCATGGCAAGCTGGGATTAAAATGATTCAAAGTATAGCTATGCAGTTTAATGCAAAAATAATGTAAAAACGTAGAAAAACGAGGTTTTAAAAGGTGAAAATCAAATATTGTGTGACACTTTAGCTTTAAATCAAGAATTGTGTGCAAAAAGAAGGGGGAATAGTAGTGAAATAAGCTTAGTTCAAATTTGAACTTTGATGATGGATATCTCGAGAACGAAACGTTTCCTGCCAACGATTTTCGATTGGATCAGCGCCCCAAAACCCCGTATACCAAATTTCGCAAAATCGGAGTTGCTCCCATTTTCTAGAAAATTACCTATATTTTTCTTACTCTACATGACAGTACTAAATATTACAATTTTTTTTTAATCCAATTTTATAAATTTAACCATGAGAACAATTTAGATTTATAGTTTTGAAAAATTAGTACAATTTTGGTACATTCTGTATTATTTAAATATACATCTTTGAATAACTAGCCTTAGAATGTATTTAAAAAATGCAGGTTACCACTATACGGGGTGTGCAACAATTTTGATGTTGATGAGTGCAAACCGCTTCCTATTTGGACCTTAGACTAGTGTATAGACCAAACTTTATATGTTTCTTAATTTGATCAAGCTTTTTAAAATATACAGGGTGTTCTTAAACTGAGTCATTAATTTTATCAGCTTGTAGAACTTATAAAGAACTGCCAATTTAGCAAATATTTTGTCATTTTTCTGGTGGGGTAAATCAAAAAATCATTTTTTTTAAATTCCAAATTAAAATGTTCTTACCAATATGTTTCTATTTAACCAATAGCGACTGATATACAGGGTATTACAGAATGTTGTTGAAAATATTTAAGGGGCAGATTCTACATCAGGAAAATATAAAGAAAACGTCTTATCAACATGGGTCCCCAAATTTTTCGTTTTCAATATACAGGAGTTGAACTGAAAAACTGAAAAATTTGAAATTTCTATTTTTTCTAACTTCGATACTAGGTTTCACCAGTGCAATTCTTGATACTAAAATAATTCAACATTTTCCCTTATGCTGTATTGAAATTTTATGTTGATGACATACAGGTATCTCTGAATCTTAAAACAACCTTTCTACAGGAGTGGAAAAAAATTAAGAATAGGTGCCGTCAAAGCATATTTATTATATTTTTGCTCTTTTAATTCCTAAAAATTATACTGAATATAAATCTTATTTAAATAGGTATTTATTGTTGTTACATAAAAACTAATAAAAATTTTAAAACCTAATGTTAAAAGAAAAGTTCCCGCAGTGCTTCTTTTATCGTCTAAAAATATGCAGTTGAATGGAGTTTAATGTGTTTTTTCAGGCTGTATTTTTATTTGCCTAATCTAAAGAAAGCCCAAAATTTTACACACATTTACACAGTCAGTGACGTACCGCATTTTTTGATTAGAAAATATTTCTTCAGTAGCCTCTCGAGACGCCACTGGTCTTTTAAATGTAATTAAGTTAGTGATAAATTGCCCCTTAGTGCCAATGAAAATATTGCCAAATTAAAAGAAAAATGGGAAAAAGGATATTTTAAATATTAAAAAAACAATTTTTTTGTATGAACCTTTTTTCCATTTTTTCAGTAGTAGATTCTGCCCTAAATTTTCTTAACAACATTCTGTAACTCCCTGTATATTTTTGTGGGTCTCATTTCTTACTATTTGCTGATTTTCTATGATTCTTTAAAAGAATATCATCGGTATAGATAGATAGATAGATAGAATATATTACCTTAAAAATGCACAATAGGTACAAAGGGGTCGTCAATATAAATAAATATAAATATAAATACTATAAAAAATATATAGATATTATACACAAATAAACATATATGACACATAAATATATATAAATGTCATTGTAAAAACACACATAAAAAAAAGAATACAAATGAACAGAAACCTTAGCTATAAATAATTACTATAAATAAAGTTGAAATTTTGTATAAATATATATATATATATATAAAAGAATATTAAAATTGTCAAATCAAACGCAAGCCAAGTAACAAAGTCTAATGTCGCATATACTCTGTAACCGAGTAAAATGCCTTGTCAATAAGAAATTGTCTAACGGCATTCTTGAATTTACTCACCATGCATATTTCTAAAATCTCTTGAAAGCTTGTTGTAGAGGGTAAGACAACCGTAAAAAGGAGAGTTTTCGAAAAAGAGGTTCTGTGTAAAGGAACATCTATAATAGTCCTGTTTCTAGTGCTGTAATAATTTAACTCTCCGAGTCTCCTAAATAGTCCCATATTAGAATTTACATAAGTCAAGCACTTAAAAATAAACACACATGACAAAGTGTGGATTCTTTTCTGGATAAATAAAGGTTTGCAGCTGTCACGCGGTTTAAGATTAATAATTAATAGTTTAAAAAAACTAAAAAACACGCTTTTATATGCAACCGAACTAAAAATTAGAAAATAATTTTTCATTAAAAAAAATATTGTCATTTCATAGTAAAAAGCGTAGGGTGCATTTTACTATTTTTTCATAACTTTTCCATCATAGATATTTGCAAATATAATAATTATAACATTTAATATATTTATCACCCCACGCTTTTTACTATGAAATGACAATATTTTTTTAATGAAAAATTATCTTCTAATTTTTAGTTCGGTTGCATATAAAAGCGTGTTTTTAGTTTTTAAACTATTAATTATTTTTCATTTTTAGTTTCTGCTACTCTTGACAAAATGGCGAAAAAATTTTTAATGAACAAGAGTGGCAAATTTTAAAATTTTTCCAACAGATTGCAACTCACTAAAAATTTCTTCTTCATTAAGTAGCAAAGTTTGAAATTTTGCCAACAGATGGCAATCCAGGCAATGTTTGGACCGTTGCCAATATATTGCAACCCACTAAAAATTTCTTCTTCATTTAATAGCAAAGTTTGAAATGTTGCCAACAGATGGCAACCTAGGTGTTGTTTTTATAATATAATGGAATTTTTTTCCTGGCGATCCAAAAAAGATAACGGGATACTGTTTGCAGATTATTGCATTGTCATGTTTCCTTAATACGTGTGCAAAGTTTCAAAGAAATCGAATAGCTGGAAGTTGGTTAAAATTAGGCTCAAAGATTCCGTTACATAGCCAGATAGTTACAACCCAAGTTAATAAAAGCGTGTTAACGGCATTTATTAACTGTTATTGTTCATAAAATTGAACACCAATGGTGCAACTAACCCAATTGTGTAAAAGAACTTATTAATTTTTATTGTTCATAAAAATTGAACACCAATGGTGCAACTAACCAAATTGTGTAAAAACTTAAAAATTTCTTCTTCATTTAATAGCAAAGTTTGAAATGTTGCCAACAGATGGCATCCTAGGTGTTGTTTTTATAATATAATGGAATTTTTTTCCTGGCGATTCAAAAAAGATAACGGGATACTGTTTTTAAATTATTGCATCTTCATCGGTCCTTGACACGTGTGCAAAGTTTCAAAGAAATCGAATAGCTGGAAGTTGGTTAAAATTAGGCTCAAAGATTCCGTTACATAGATAGATAGTTACAACCCAAGTTAATAAAAGCGTGTTAAAAATTAACCTCAGTAGTCTTTTTGCGCCACAAAGACTCTCTCAGATGCATTACTACCTCCCCAGGACACAATATTATTCGAAAGATGGCTGTAAGCCAGTGAATAGTACACAGAGAGCAATCCTGATCTCGTCCAGTGTATTTTTTAAGTTAAGGATTGCATAAAACGCCGAATTTAATTTTGCGCAGACATAATCAACGTGATTTTTGAAAGACATTGTGGAGTCAAAAATGGTTCCTAAAAATTTGGTTGTTTCAGAAAATTTAATATTATATATGAAGTTAAAGCCCTCATAACTGGAATCCACCCTGATTATTATTAGAATACCACTTTACTACTCACTAAAAAAACAAGTGTTACATCTATTATATGCCCTTCTGTTTGGTTTTAATATAAATATAACAACGACATTGTTCGTCTGTTTATACAGGGTATTATGGATAAACAGAGAAAATGGACCGGCTGTTTTGTTATTATTAATTGGCAGTGGGAAGTGGAGCATGCAAATTTGCGATCATGGATAAAGGGAACGATAATAAGTTAATGTTGGAGGTTTGTTTGGTTTTTGATGTAAAGTTTCGATGAGAATTGAAAACTTAAATAGATTACGGTGTAGTAACATGATTTTAACTGGTCCTTTACACTGTCTGATTTAATTTGAATGGTTGACATGGTAAATTTAATGTAAATAAATTCAGAAATAAAATTAAATAGTAAAAATAGTGTGACGTATAATTTTGAAAATACATAGGGCCTGGGCAAATGTACTATATGGAACTATCTTTTGGACCATGAGACCGGTGGACCATCAAAACTAACTTCGCATTTTTTAAAAACTAATTTAACTTATTTGACTATCTTAATTTGGTACTTGCATACCCCCACTAGGAGTAGCCCGTACGGGGCTTAACTAAACTTAAACTTTTTTCTTAACTTCACTGTTACTACTTCTTATCTAATCTTTTTCTCTAATCTTTTCTCCCTCTTTAAATATTAAATTTTCCAGTGTTTGTTTTGCATATCTACGCGACCCAGTTTGTTTAATGTTTTTATTTTATTATTATAAGAGTAACCTAGAAAATTGTTTAATTTATACTTTTAAAACCTTGAAACCTCACGTATATCTTTATTTAGCAAAATTCCCAATGTTAAGTAACCTAATTAAAATGTATACTTATTTTAAAATTCTAAAAATGTATATTTTTAAAATTCCCAAAATGTATACTTTTTTATACTAGGTGTTCACAATAGTTGCAATTTTTAGGTTGTCAAATATATTTTGCCAGCACGTACATATACAGGGTGTTCTAGAGTATATGGGTAATCTTCTAGATTCATATGAAACTATGTTTTTTTTTAAGCACGCCGCATAATCAGGTTTTTAAATTACTTTTATAGTACTTAATAAAATGAAATAGTTTTATAATAAAATAAATATTACTTTAGACTTCTTAAAATGGCGTCCTTGTAAAACATTTACAGTCTTTAGTTCGCCAGAGACGGACTAACTCTAGCACAATAGTGCTAATTATTTTTACAACCTGCATAATGAAAGAAAAGTAAGGTTTTTTCAGTTTTTTGACCGCCCTCCCCTGGTGAGATTTGGTAAGTTTAACTTCAACCCTCCCATCCCACGTGACATTTTTATATGTAATAAGGCACCATTTTTAAAACTGAAATATTGATTATGTCGTTAAAATAATTTTAAAGACAAATAAAAAGGTCCTCGACCAAAAAGTGACACTGCATCACATATTTTTCTTCTGGCGGACCTGTCTAAATCTAGTGAAAATTTTCCTTTTTCTAGTGAAAAGAAAAATAACGTGGTATTAGCACAGACCCCACGGTGAGATTTAATGAGATTTAACTCGACCCTCTCCCCTCTCCCTCCCCTAAATGCCTCACGTAATTTATGGACTCCCTGAGTAAAAAAATAGTACACCTGTTTAATGTAGATATTTTGAAGGGTTTTTGCCAAAAACAAGTCTTTGTTTAGTGGAGACATTTAAACATTAAGTTGTTCTGATTTAATTGGCACTAACAGTTTTTACTGAAAAGGATTTTTATTGTTGTAATTTTTTTAAACATTGTGGTGGGTTCCATAATCTCCGATAATTAGAGCTAGGCAATGCTTAAGATTATAGGGCATGTCGAAGAACCTATAACTTCAACTATAACTTATTTAAGCAAAAAGTTGTTTTGTCGAAACTGCTTGAATTTATCGATATCAAACAGGAGAACCTATTTTTAGCTAAGGATTTAAGCCATTAAAAAATACTATTCTATTCCGTTATTACACAGGGTAAAAATAATTTGCACCATTTTGTTATGTTTAGTCCGCCTCCTGGCGAACAAAGAAATGAAAATGTTTTGGAAGGACACCATTTTGGAGAGTTCTAACTAATATTTATCATATTAAGAGAATAATAATATTTTATTATACCAGGTATTATAAAAGTTCTTTAAGAAAACCATTTTTTAGTCGCGTCTTAAATGCCACATATCTTTGTAAAGAGAGGCATTGGAAAAAGAAATATAGGAACACACTACTTTCAATTTGTCTAAAACGTACCAACTTTTGGTGCTACTCTATATGTACCATTTAAGTAAACCATTATATTCCCTTTTGTTTTCTACACAAAGAAAGTTGTAAGAATGGCTCAGAGCCACCGTTTCCAAGATATTTGCATTTAAGTGATTTAGTGCAACCAGTATATGGATAAATACAAGAATTCATTTTTTTATAATGGGGCAGTTGTAGTTATGGCTACTACGCTATTTTTAAAGGCATTTTTTGGTTGCACTAAATTTGTTAATGACGAATATCTAAAAAACGGTTGCTCACAACGATTCTTACAAATTACCTTTTGTGTGAAAGGCATTGGAGAGTTAAATATTTTACTCCGATGGTACATACAGGGGAGCACAAAAAGTTGCAACGTTTTAGACAAATTCAAGTAGTGTATGGAGAGCCCTCTGGTTAGCACCTAAAAATTAACATCAGATAGGTATGAATAGCTTATATCAGAAAACCTCTAAATATTGAGTTTTATTACAATATTCAAAACGTATTAAATATATTTGAAAAATTTTAAAAATATTTTTTGAACTTTGACACCCTGTATAATAAATTTGTAATATATTTCATAAAAAATTAATTAAATAAAAATAATTAGTGTTATACCTATTATTACAAAAGTACATGATACGTGATATTTTTAGAAAATTAATTTTACTAACAAGCTTATTAGCTTCTGCTCTGAAGCACCACCAGATGTTAACATTATATAATTTAAACCCAATTTGTGTCAAGATGCAAATTTCTATTAGTTCTTCCTGTTGTTTCGAGTGCCTAATGTAATAAACAATATTATTTCTTCTACTTGACTCATTTAATTGGTCAAATTATTATTTGCTTAGGAATTTTTAGTTTGAACCAGAAGTCAAGTGGAATTAATGTGTGTGTTTGCTTGGTTTTTATTGTTTTTAATCTTCGTTTATTATTTTATTTATCAAAGAAGTTTTCTTTCGGTAAACTCAGCTTCAGTTTGTTTTATAATAGATATATTTTTTTGTATAATATTAAGGTGGTTGCGGTTGCAGCGTTGAACCCACTGTTAATACTAAGAAATATGCAATATTCAATAAGATATTAGAGATAGACATAACGACAAAACACCAATAAATTTAAAAAAATGTAAATTTTATTCCATAATAACCTCATCATTTTTTTTTGTCTAATCCACTTGTTTAAATTCTATTTTTTAACGAGCGCTATTAGCGAATTTTCATAAATGCCCTTGTTTTTCTTTTTAGTTTTTAAAATGGCGTATATGTGCTTTTTTCTTTCCTTTAACGGCATCTTGCATTGTCACTTAAACTTATAAGGTCAATTTAAAATATGGTTAAGTGAATTAGCTTGATTCTGTATTAGGGGAAGTTTCGTATAGCGGTACATTTGTAGTTGTTTTTAACGATTTATTACTTTTTTGATTTAAAGAAATAAATTATGTAAGTCTGTCATTGGCCAAATGACTTAACAGATGAGCTGCTACAGCAATGAACTTGTAAATTAACCATATTGACATACGTCATTTTGTGTTGTTTAAAATTGTTTAAATTATAATATTTATAATATATAGTTTTAACAATTGTACCTCTAAAATAACTATATAAATGTACACTATTGTTTTTATCGGTTTAAAAACGCATAAATTTTATAAAATTGTTCAGTTTTTTCAAAAACCACTGTATTTCTGGAAAAGAAAGTCTTAATTAGTGGTTTCCAGTTATTTTCCTTTACATTTCCTTTTAGTATGTCTGACATCTAAGTTAAAATTTGTCTCTAAAAAGGTTTTAAGTATAATTTTTATTATTTTTTATTTTTAGTTAGTTTTTCAAACATTTTTAACCACTTTTCCTTTTTTAGGTAAATTTCACTTGAACAGATTTATAATCTAATCACTATCCATGTGGGTCGGTAAGTATATTAATGATTTTTAATGTTTCAGTGTAAATAAATTAAAGGTTTATTTTCAAAAACAGTCAATGTTAAATTTTCAATATATTCAAGATAAAAAAATAAAAAACTTTATCAAACCCATATGGCTACCTCTATACATATATATATATATATATATATATATATATATATATATATATATATATATATATATATATATATATATATATATATGTATAGAGTTTTTGCAAAAACCCTTTAATTGGGCAAAACATGTTTAAATTTAAATACCATAGACCCAAAACGGATATATATTTGCTAAGTTTTTTAAAAATACCTAAAATTTAATATATATATAAGCTTATGTTCATATGCTCTTAGGCGTAGGCCTCGAGCTTAAGGAGCCTCGCGGTGAAAAACATCGCAGTCGAATAAATACAATAAATGCAAGACCACACCTAAATAGTATATCCTAAGTCGTAATATACTACCATCTCACCATTTTTTGCAAGATAAACAATAATAAGCATAATAGAAAAGTTGTACTCTCGATTATTTTTTAGATGATGGCCTTTTTGGTTGTCACTTTGCTTTTCCTAAAATATTTTATTTTCACTGACAAAAGAAGCCTTGCAAATACGACTTGGTTTATAACTTAGGCGAAAATTACATCACCATATTCTAGATCAGATCTTGCTTGACTCTGCAATCCTTTCATCACGCACTGTACGTTTAAACTAAAGTCGAGTTTATCACTTAATTCACCCTGTATATATTTTCTTTTCGCTATATTGAAAAATGTTTTCCGGGAGTAGTTATTACAAATTTATTCTTTTAGGAGTATAATTACGCCCATAAACCATTTTAACTGCATGAATAATCGCCTTTCCTTTGAGAAATCGTTTTCTAGAGGAGGGTTGTTTTAGAACTCTAGTTGATTGTATTGACACCCCCTATTACTCATTCTTTTATGTTATTAAATGGGTATATCGACCCTATCTAGAGCTGATATAACAATATTATAATATTTTTGACGACAGTAGCGTATAATATTTTGTTTTTAAATAATATAGTTTAAATAGGCTTGATAAACTTCGATGAGTTCCTATTTTCGGTTAAAGTTCCTCTTATCGATTTTGTTTAATTATTTCATAAGCTTATTTTTTTCTTTATGTTTGTCTATTAAAAGCATTTGGTAGTAAGAAACTAATAATATCAAAAGGTAGTTTTTTCTCTTCCACATCTTTCATTCTGATATATTTTACCTATATCACATTCCATACGTACACCTGGTCGCGAGACTCCTTAGGCGTGAAGCCGTAGGCGACCGCTTACACCGTCTATGCCTAGCTACGCTACTGCCTTAAAAGACAAAGTTAAAGGAAGCATTTCTTCTTTTCTATGCTATCCACCACGACTCTCTCCCCTAGACCCGGTTTTGCCTACCTTACGGGAACTCATCAATGAGGCTGTAAGGCAGGGCACAGACGTGCAGCTAACCACGGTCTACCGTGGGTATACCCACGGTAGACCTGTACAGTTTTTTATTCAGGTAGACCTGAGACCTGAGCGTGTGTGGGGCAATCAGGTATAACTGTACAGTTTTAACTGCACAGTTTTTTTCTCCGGTCGGCCGAAACACTACTCGGGTAGACCTGAGACCTGAGCGTGTGTGGGGCAATCAGGTTTAACTGCACAGTTTTTTTCCTTCGGTCGGCCGTAAACAGATTTCTTTTTAATGAATAATAAAGTTTAACAGGTAAAGGATATAATAATTAAAAATTATATAATTTAAATAAATGTTTAGGTTAAATGACAAATACGGTATTGCTGTGCCACAATATATGTAAATAGTTTCGTTTTATTTTATTGTTTTTTATGATTTTTTTTAAGAATAAAATATTTCTTATTGAGGCCTTTAAATACTTTCCTTCTTTGATAAAATGTATTATACAGGGTATACTATTTTCGATGTTTAGTACAGTGATCTTGAAAACCGCTTCCGCTACAGAGATGGATAAATGGGAAAAGAACTGTATTTTTTAGTGCTTAGTTTAAATCGCTTTTTATTTCGTTAAGAATAATCATGGCTTACTAGATGTTTCCAAAAACCGTTTGGTCCACTTTTTTTCTTCCGTAGCTCAGTTAATATTTTAAATAAGAAAATATCGGTGTTGAAGAAAAGAAAAAATCGCTGCAGGATATACAAGGTGGTTGAAAATTGCGAAATATAACTTTGAAAAAAAAAGAATATATTTTTGATACCTACTATTCTAATAGTAATTAATAATAATTAAAAATAAAAAAATCGTAATTAAAAGTTAAAAATAATTTATTTCCATTGATTATGGTTTCTGGAATAACTTAAGGTTAACGTAAAAAGAACAAATAAAAAATATTTTTTACAATTACGTAGAAAGAAAAGAGATTTTTAAAAATAAAAGCGTTAAAAAGAACCGCCTTATGATATACAGGGAGATCCAAAATTACGAAAATGGTATTTTGCCAATATAAAAAAATTTATTATGAATATTTTTGTATGTACTTACTTATTTAAATACTATTACGTAATAGAAATTTTAATTTTTTGTTAAGTAAATCGTTACCCTTTGGATAATATTTACATGCATTTTAACTTAACTTAATAATGTTTGCATATGTAAAGCTTATTTTAGTTAACACTTAATTTTCCCGAGTAATCATAAATGATAAAAAAATGTATAAAACTTACTTTTTAATGTTTTTGTATTAAGTTGTTTCCAAATATATTTTTCATTTTTTTTTAATTTTTTTTTGCGATTTTGAACCACCCTGTATATCATATCATTTTCTTTAAAATCTGTTATTACTTTCACATAGTGATATGCAATTAGTCAAAGATCCGAATAAGAAGCGACCTTTCCCCATCTGTTGTCGTTTAAACACTTTTTTATATATTTGAAACAAAAAACCGCTATTGGTTGGCTAAAAAGTTATGGTAAAAAAATAAATAAAAAAAAACAACTTTTACCTTTTTAAGTATAGGTCCGAGTTGGGAGTATAATCTCAACTTTCAATTTTATTATCTTACAAAACAACCGTTTACCGTCTTTGGAAAATGTAAAATTTTTGCAGGCTATTAAATCCTTTTCCACTCACACTTTCAAATTACTGATACCAACATTTTCTCACTATTAAAATCTTGAGCCCAGGAAATCTTTTCCGCACATCAATTCACTAATACAATACAATGAGAACTGAGACTGACTAAGTGGTATACAAATTATTAGTGTCAATTATAGGAATTCTTACCTGCCCTGACCCACACCCCTCTCGGGAAGGGCTGGCGCCCCATTTACCTATGATATAAACGTAACCTTACAGGCGTGCAGGTAAAAGAGATATTTTCGCGCCCCGTTTACCTCCGTCCATTTTTGCCAATACGTGGTAAGAAGGCAGTCTAAAGAATTAAGGTGACACATTGTGCATATTAATTATGTTTACGTTTTGTTTTTATAAACCATTTTTTAGGAAAACATTTAGGTTTAAAATAGTGGTCCCCCTGCCGCTTAACATATCAGAAATAAAGGTGTTTCGATATTGATTAAAGAGTTACTAAATTAAGTTGTCCGTTACTTTCTGATAGTACATTTCAAATTAAAAAGAAACAAATAGCTATATTTTCTAGCACTGTATTTATTGACATTTTGACTTCAGTCCTGAAGCTTTGCTAAATTTTCGGTTTGAAAATGTAGCAAGCAGTCGAAATATCAATAAATGCATTAATGAGAAAACAAAGTTATTTGTCTCATTTTAATTTGACTAAAGAAATTATGGTAACCATAGTCATACACACAAGCTTTTATTTAATGGGACACCATGTATATTATTTATTTAATTTTAGTATTTTTATACATTTAAATTATATTTATAATCATTAAGTTATTAAATGGAGTTTACCTATAGTTTATTCTTTTAAAAATTAAAAAAAAACAACCCAAAAAATGTTTTGCATTGTTTAAAAATTCTGTTGCCATAATCAATTACTATGTATTTTTCAATTACAAATAAACCAGTTCACCCTCGAGTTTACAAAGGATGCCGGCTTCGGTCGCCTTTTAAAATAAACAGGTTAAAAAAACTTTACGACTTCTACGGTCGACCTGCGTGTCTGTGGCCGGTACAAATAGGATATTTTTGATTTTCTCAGGTCGCCTGAACAAGTTAAAAAAACTGCACAGTTTTGCCCACACACGCTCAGGTCTACCTGAATAAAAAACTGTGCAGGTCTACCGTGGGTATACCCACGGTAGACCGTGGTTACACCTGCATGTCTGTGGGGGCCCTAATGATGATCAGGGTTGGGCAAATTTTGAATTTATTTAAAAAATCAAAAATTATTGTTTTTTTTATTATTTTTTTTTATATTCTATAATAAAAAAATATTAATTTTAAAAATTATTTTAATGTTAGTCTAAATAATACTTAAGGATTCAATTTACAGCTGAAATATTTATCAAAGCAAACTTTCTTGCAAGAAAATTCCTGTCGCGTCTTGTTTCTAGGTGCCTCCAACGTAAATGGAATAGAGCAGAGTTTCTTTATGAGGAGTTTAGACATAAGCAAGACCGGGGATAGCTTTTGTCAGGGACGTGAGGGTGTGAGAATTACGATTTTGGTTGGCAGTTCTGTTCAAAGTTGGTAGCATTATCAGCTGATGACAGAGTCGTGCCTTGTCGAAGCTTTGTTTGGTAAAAACTGTGGAAATTTGCCATTTTCATTTTGGTTGTATATTTTGCAAGGATTTCCAGTTGTTAATGTTTTTGGTTAGTTTAGAGACTTCACATATTATTGGTTCGGACTCGTTTTATTTTAGAGATTTTGATAGTGTTTAGTCGAATAGTTTTCAGTCATTCGTGTTTTTATATACATATGATACAGATGAGTGTCCGCTAATTAATGGTACACAGAAAAACCACAGACTTCTTATGCGAAAATACCCATTTAGGATTTAAACAAACATACCTATATCCAAAAGTTAATGATAAGGAAGATACGGGGTGTTAAAGGGATATAAATATTGTTTATTCATGCATTTCGATAATTTCTGATATGTTTTAAACATTTTAATAAAACTCGGTATCCAGGAGTTTTTAGATATCAGCTATTTATATCTGAGCAGTTGTAATTATAGCTAATACGATGTTATTGAAGGTACATACTTTCGGGTGCACTGAACAACTAAAACGTGAATACCTTAAAAACGGTTGTCAAGACCGATTCTTACTAAGTATACCATTTTTGTGCAGAAAGCATAGAGAAGCTTACTAGTTTACATACATACAAAGTAGTAACAAAAAATTGGGTAGTTTTCGAGAATTTTAAATAGTGTACCCATCGCCCTCTCGTCTACACACAAAAATTAATATTCGATCTGAAAAGCTAATGTTTAAAAACCCCTAGATACCGTTTTATTAAGATATTTAAAAAGGGGGGAACAACTATCGAAATAAATTAATTTTTCTTTTTACCTATGACACCCCCGTATCTTCCTTATTATAAACTTTTGGATATTATATAGGTATGTTTGGTTAAATCTTAATATTTTGGCATAAAGAATCTGTGGTTTTTCTGTGTACCATTCATTAGCGGACACCCTGTATACAAAGTTTTTAAAATGGTTTTTGACTTACGGAACCATGGAAAATGTTTTGCTCTGCCTTAATTTTCAACATTTCAACCACATTTATGTTTTTGTTTTAAGTTATGCCTATTAAAATAATCCAATAAATTTTGTTTATAACATACAGTTCTTTTTGTTTTCTCATTAATTCTATGCCACTGATCTGCCTAAAATCAAACATGGCCGAAAATGGCCCGACTTGACGTCACAGCCGCGCTAGCCAATATGGCGAATGTCGTGACCTTATCACATCAATCGACTTTGGAATAGAGTGGTGGTTAGCACAAAAGGATGAGCCAGAAGTAGCAAAACAGCTGCCAGTAATAAAACAGTTTCTGTGCGCAACTGCTTCATCTGCGTCAGTAGAAAGAATATTCAGCACTTTTGGCTTTGTACATTCAGATATTAGGAACAGGATGGGCATAGAAAAAGGAGGAAAAACTCGTATTTTTGTTTAAACTACACAACGAAAATACAGAAACATAAAGTTTATAGTAAAATACTTATTTTTTATTTTTCCAAGATGTTCCGCTGTACTTTTTATTTTTGACAATATTTTTTTACATTGTTAATTTTTTATAACGCTCTGAGCAAAATTTTTTATTTAAATCATGATTTTAATTTAAAAAATCAGCTGATTTATATAATGATTTAAATCAGCCCAACCCTGATGGTGATTCAATATACAGAATTGCCCATTAAAAAAAAAAGGTTTTTATTGTCCCTTGTATATAAGTTTTCCCACCTCTATTTATACACGAAAATCTTCACCCCGTACAAGATACAAAAACAAACTTAAAAGAAGAAAAAATTGTTTGGATACACTGTTTTTATTGACACTAAGTTTTAAGTAAATATACAAGATGTCTTAAAAAGATAGTATAGTTTTGATTGTCAAATAGGGGTTTTAAATGAAACACCCTGTATATTTTATCCAATTTCGACTCTGAATTCGACACAAAAATACATAATCTATACTAATATACAGTATGTCTACGTAAGTTGGCGTCATACGAAAAAAAGTTATTCTTTATATAAAGTTCTGCATGGTCCAAAACCTAAAATACAATCATCAAATATCAAATTGTGTCAGTCATGTACGAGGTTTGGCCAAAACTGTAATTTTTGCTCAAGATTAATGTACCTGTATTTTTCTAATATTGCAAGTAGAAGAAAGATGTTTAGAATTAAAATTACTTTCAAATATGCAATTTTGTTCATTTCAAAAAAAAATGTTTTGTATTTTTTGTCTGCGATGATGGTAAAAATTTAGGTTTGTACGTTAGTGCCCTAGATTTCATGATTATAAATGTCATAGGACAGTTTTAAATAAACTTTTTAAATTAATCGTTATTAAAACAAGAATAATGTACAATGCACTAATGTACAAACTTAAATTTTCTCGATTTTCACCGAAAAAATCAAAAGCATTTTTTATTTTAATGAACAAAATTGAATATTTGAAAGTAATTTTTAATTCTAAACATCTTTTCTTTATAACAACTGTAAAGTATTGCAGTGTTATTAGTCTTTTTCTTCTATGTTAAGCAGTTTTTTAGATTTTTTTTTACGAATGGAACATTTCTAACATACCTCGAAACCTTCTCAGTATCTAATCCAGGCTCCATACTATCTGAAATATCATTTTCGCTATCACTAGGCTTCAGAATGTAAATACTATCATCTGATAGCTTCGGAGGTGGTCCTAAATCGTTCCAGTTCACCCCTCGAAGAGACTGTGTTCACGTAGGCTGGTATATGGTATAGAATCTGATACTCCTAACATAAAAATAAAATTTTAGAATTATTATAACATCCAGAAAACACGTTAAAAATCTATTGTAACTTCTTTACATTTTGGAAAACAAACATTTAATTTAGACCAAGCCAAAGGTTTCTGTAAAAATAACGTTTTTTCAAAATAATAAATATAAGTGTCCATCCATAAAAACAATGTATATATTTATGGAAATTGCACATTGTCACCCAAAAAATATATATAGAGGCAAAATAATATGACTAATGGTAGGTTTACATCATCACAGAAATTCTGGCTAATGTAAAGAATACAAAATTTCTTTCAGACATAAATTTTTGACCGTTTAGATTAGCCAGAATTTCTGTCCGACATAAATATCATGCAATAAATGTCAGATAAATGTCAGATACCATACCAAAGTAGGGTACTTTTAAATTATTGGCATTTACTGTAATGTTCTTAAGTTAGTTAATTAGGATTTTAAGATTAAAAAAAGAATATAAAACAAAAATTAAATGATATATTTTAGGCTACTTGATAGAACTTACCTAAACGCCTACTAGGCTCTAAAACTAACAATTTTTCTACAAAGTCTTTTACTCTCTCATCAAAGCCATCAGGGAATTTGTATTCCAACCTTAAAATCTTTTGAAAAATAAGGTATTCGCTGCCACCTGTGAATGGCATCTCTCCTGAGGCCATTTGAAAAACTAAAAAAAAAATTTAAGAAAATTTAAAACAGCTTCAAAAATTATCTAAGAAAGTTTATTTAAATACGGTTGGATAATCCGCCGCTTTTAGTTAAAACAGTAAATTCTTATTCTAAATTATTAGAAAAGTTTTTATTTACGGTAAAAGCTATTGGTGGATAAGTGGAGGCCGTAGCACGTTAAATTGAGCTAAAAACGCGATTCCCTGCCGTTTTTAAATATTTGTTTTGGAGAAAAGTTGTATATAGAAAAGTTTTTAAAATGATCTAGAGATTATCGGAAAGTGGTTATTTTACAGTATTTTGGGAAATTTAATGTATTAATTATAAACATTACCAAAAATCAATTAACATTTCGATAATCTTTAATCAATTTTAGACATACTTTAAATGAAACGTTTTTCTTTAAAATGAATAGTTTTTGAATGGTATGTAATTTTTAGAATTTTACATGCCATTCAAGAACTATTCATTTTAAAGAAAACGTTTCATTTAAAGAGTATGTCTAAAACTGGTTAAAGATTATCGAAATGTTAATGATTGATTGGTAATGTTTAATTAATACATTAAATTTCTAAACTACAAAACCAAAATACTACTTTCCGATTATCTCTACGATCATTTTAAAAACTTTTCTACACACACTTTTTTCTCCAAAACAAATATTTAAAAATGGCAGCGAATCGCGTTTTGGCTTCAATTTAGCGTGCTTTACGGCATCCACTCCTCCTTAAAAATGAATGCTGAAATAAATTCAAAATGAGTACAACATACGCTTTGGAATCACCTGCTAGGTTCTAACAATATACAGAGAGAGAGGGTCCAAGGAGTTGTAGGTCATCTCTCGGATTTATATAGAACACATAAAAAATAATATGCCATATTCTTTTTTTTTTTTCCTAAAGGCCCCTTTTTACAGAGATATGTGCCCCTAAAAGACGCTGCACTGAAAATCGGCTTTTATTTAATAGCTTTTTTACAGTGCTTGGTATAATGAATTAAAGGGGATGCCGTAGCACGTTAAATTAAGAGTAAAACGCGATTAGCTGCCGGTTTAAATGTTGTTTGGAAAAAAGTTGTATATAGAAAAGTTTCTTTAAATGATCCAAAGATTATCGGAAAGTTAATTGATTTTTGGTAATGTAAATAATTAACACATGAAATTTCCCCCAAAATTACAAAACCGTAAAAATGACCAACTTTCCGATAATCTTTGGATCATTAAAAACTTTTGTATACAACTTTTTCAAACATATTTAACGGCAGGGAATCGCGTTTTTAATGCAATTGTATGCTACAGCAATTTTTATTATGATTGTTATGATAGTAAGGACTCTTTAAATGGTGTTATTCTTAGTAAAACATATTTGATTCATTACGTCGCCAGGGCGGATACCGCCCCTTACACAATAGTATAAAACTATTTTCAGACCCTGTATAATAAAAAAGAAAAAAGGTACTTCTGTCCGATGTCGATAAATCGAAGCGTTTTCGAAAAAATCACCTTTGCTTGAATAAATTCGATAATCTTTTCTTATGCATCCCACAATGCTGCAACATAATTTTGTATTATCGTGTTTTTTTTAGTTTTTAGTACCAATTGCTACAGAATAATGTTTTTGGATGTCCCTACTAAACTAACACTTTTTTGTTGAAAATGCTTCAATTTATCGACATCGAACAGGGTTACCTTTTTTTTTAGCTAAGGGTTTAAGCTACTTAAAAATACATTTTTTATCCTTTATTATACAAGTTGTAAAAATAATTATCACTTTTATGCACGGCTTACTCCGCCCCCGGCCCACTACTGAATGCAAATATTTTATAAGGGGCATCATTTTAAGGAGTCTTCAAACCTAAGTTTTTATCATAACAAAAAAATTAATTCATTAAACCAAGTACTATAAAAAAATTATTAAAGTAAAACCGATTTTCAGTGGCGTCCTTTAAGGGCAACATATTTCTATATAGATTGGTTATAAGAAAAAATACAGGAACTTGTCAGCATTATATTTGATGTGTTTTTTATGAATCAAGGAGAGATTGTCCACATATTCTCAAGACACAATGTAAGGTGGATGTACAGGGATTGGGCCAAATTAAACTTGCACACTTTTTAAGTAACAATAGCTTTTTATCTGTTGCACCTTATCCTTTATTATTTTTACAGGGCTAATAGGTAGCTAGGTTTTCTCTAGGTTTTGTCAGTTTTGTCTTCAAAATAGGTCTAGTCAGGACCGGACTTACGGGACTTTTACTCAAAATGATGCATTTAACCCTCCTCATTGCAAAAGAAATCAGATTTAGCTACAATTGAGCTAATACGTTTTTCTTGTAGACAAACTATGGAAAATGTTTCAATAAATAATAATAAACAAGTGAAAATAAAGCAAATATGTCAATAATTTAAGGATTCAGGAAATATGATTATTCTTGATAAATGATGCGCCCCAAAAATCATACATTTCTCTCAGATTTTAACAGGGAACTTTATTTTAGTGAGCTTTGAAAATCAAAAATGTGAGGTTACCATGGTTCCTGAAGGGGATGCCAACACAACTTAACAGTAAATTCAATTAAAATTAAACGTATTAGCCTAATTTGTAGATAAACTCGATTTATTTTGCGAAGTGTTAAATGCATCACTTTGGAACAAGTCCCGTAAGTCCGGTTCTGACTAAATCTATTCGACTAAAATTGAGAGAGAAACCTAGAGAAAACATACTCAACCCTACCTATAATAATAATAATAATAAGCCTTATTACCTCTTATTTTGCAATTCCGTTGTGGTTAACGTTATTCTGAGACTGCGCAGTAACGCAAACATGATCCGTTATCGTTATTAACCATACCGGACTCCTTTAATTACGGATGAATACCGAAGAGCTTATCGTTATCGTTATCGTTATTGGTAAACTGCGTGGTTGCCGAATTGTAGAATTTTTAATATCAATTATTTAAGAAGGTTGAAATTTTAATACCGTATTAATTAAAATATCATTGATACATAGCGAATAATTAGCGAAAAATCCATAGCAGTAAGAAAAATAAAATAGTGGTAAGAAATTAAAACAGACTTGCATTTATAAGGATGTTTTAAATCAGTAATTAATTTACATGTTACAATCTGGCACACTTGCTTTTTATTTTACTACCAAACCTAACCTTATTTTTTGTGTTTTGCTTTTTGTTTATACTGTATTGTTTACATTTTACATCTACTCTAAAAAACAAAATCAAGAGAACTGTTTGCATATATATTAAAATATCAATATATAACTTATGGAGAATAAATTAAGTACTGATTTTTCGTAAACTTTAAAATCGGTGAACCACAGGCAAAAATAAGGTTATGTGTCGAAAGCGCAGACGCAAGATAAATTTCTTAAAAGAGGTTGCAAAATCTCTGTCTAAAACTGCTGTCGTAATCGTTATGTTTAATAACGATAACCATAAGGAGGCCAAAAAACGTCTGTTATTTTAAGAGGTGCAAAATGTCTTATTGTCATAAAAAATATTTAGACTATCTTGTATGACAAAGACAAAACAATAAATTATATATACATATACAACATGAGACAAATACACACACAAATATATAATAGTAAAAAAGAAATGCCTTCTTATGGAAATGTATCCCTCGAAAAAATTCAATTTAAATTGTAATACGCTCTTTTAAGTAAAATTGTTTTAACATATTTTTTAAATTTCAGCACTATGTTTTTTTAATATGCTTTTTTATGGAATTTGGTAAATGATTAAATATCTTTATTGATTCATTATTTACTTAGATTTTTAAATCATATTTGAATGTGGTATGCGTAGATCAATGCAGGAGTTATTTCTAAAATTGTATAAAGAGTTTTCATTATAATTACACCAATATTTTTTATATATTAAACAAACAGTTTCCAATAAAAGTTATCATTAGTTAAAGAGTGCAAGTTTAATTATGGCCTACACTGTAGTTCGTTTCACAGAAAACTCACCGTAAATAACTCTATATATTCACAAATGTTTAATAAAACCCCTTACCTATACATCCTAATGCCCATAAATCTGAAGCAGCTGAAGACTTGGATTCTTGCAACATCTCAGGACTAACAAACTGAGCGGTACCTACGAAGCTATTACGTCTTTTTCGAGTTTCATGAACACTCAGGCTGGTATCACCTGGAAAATTTTTACAAAAAAGTCACATTAAAATATTGGAGTGTCACTATACTGCTTATTTGATGGTGGTAAACTTGAATGATGACTTAAAAACTAAGTTACTAGATTTTAAATCATTGGCGTTACCTGGGGAAAACGATTCACAGGCCTGCGAAGAATTTGTGATTTGACAATTTTATTTTTTTTTATCTTTGGACAATCCACGAAGGCTGAAAGCCTAAATACTAACGTACCGTGGGTTTCTTAAGCAAGGTAAGAGGAAGTTTGTTAACACAGGACTTAAAAACTTGAAGATTTGGGGGAGAAGGAAAGACCTCCGCTGGCAGTAGGTTCCACAGTCTAGAAACTCTAGGGATAAAAGAACGAACGAAATGGGAAGTTCGGGGCCTGTCCAATTGGACCGTATAGGGATGCATACGTGCGGCCCCACGAGTTTCTCTGTTGGGAGCTGCAAGAGAAGGGACTATACTGGATAATTCGTCGGAGCAGAAGCCGTAAAAGTATCTAGAAAAGAGCGTTAGATCTCCTACAGCTCGACGATGGGCAAGAGAAGGAACTCTTTGAGTAAGTGAAGGAGAAATTAGTTTTGTTTAATATTAACCAAATCAATAGTCGTTAGTCTCTATCACGTACAGTTATTTCTATAAGATCATCGTATTTTTTATTATAGTGACCGCCAGAAATGTTGAACCATATAAAAACTTTTTATTTTTGATTACTCAAAAATTTTTATTCTTGATAACAATCTTTGCATAGACCGAAAGTCACAAAAACCTGATCAAAATTAAAATTAACCATAGCGTATACGAGGTAGGTGTAAATTAACGAATATGAACCGGAGAAAACTACCTTTATTTTTAAAATAAGGAAAAAATTTGTTTGGTATTAAAAGTTATGTAAAATTTTAAAAGCAGAGCCCCTATTAAAACTGGAAAAAAACTTACTTTTCCTACTTAGCTCGTATAGAGATTAGATGGAATTACATTAACTGGCGTAAGTTATTCTTACTGCCCTCGAGATCTAATTTCGAAAAAATGTCAAAGCTTTGTTATATTTAAAGCATTTAAGGAAGTGATAAATACATTTCTGGAAAATACTAAAGGCCAAAATTATGTGACAAATGTAGGAACATGGTGGACAAATTTAAGGCCTTAGGTGGCAATATGAGCAGAGCGAGAATAAAATTCACTTTTTACACGCACATTTGGACTAGTTTCCTACAAACCTTCGTGATTTTAGTAAAGATAAGGGTGAGCGGTTCCACCAGGACATTAAAGAAATAAAAAACGTTATCAGGGGCGATGGGATAGCAACATGATGGCGTACTATTGTTGGATATTGAAGAGGAATATTCCTTTGGCTGACTATAAGAAAAAACCAGCAAACGGAGCTGTTTGGGCAAAAGAGAAAGATTTTTCTAAGAAGAGCAAACAGCACAATGTGCTTCTTTTGCTATATTTTTTGTTTAATGTTGGTATCTTTTATGTTTATTTTGTAAATATACCTTTATGAAAATATACCCTACATAATTACATATATGCATTATTATTTACGTAGATTCTCTGTTGACTAAAAACCTAAGCGATAGAAAAAAACTAAAAACAGATTTGAAATCAGGGACGCCAAATTACCCAAGTTCAGTAGAGAACATCAAATCACATTTAATAAGGTGTAGAAACGCAGGCCTATGCCTGTTGTCCTGGAGGATTGTTTCGGAGATACAGGGTGTCAAAAATGTATTCTGGATTTGGTTTTTTATAAATAATTTTGTTAATAAAGGGGGTATTGTGAGTGTGAGGTGAGAAATTAGAATCTGCTATTAATTTTGTTTTAAACTCTGAGGCTGCGACCTGCGGTGTGTTGCACAAATTGCAAACGAATTAACTTTATTAAGCCACTCTGTATGTAATTTTTAAATATTTTTTTTCTTCATTATATTTTGAATAAAAAACGTAGATCTGGTCAAAGTTGATTTAGGTAGCTGTTTTATGAGATATCTGGATTTAAAAAATCACTTTATGTATGGTTAGGTCTAAGCTATACAAGGTGTTTCAGAATAAGTTGCTGATCCTTAAGAGCGTGAATTCTATAGGTGATTTTAAAAAGAAAAGTTGAAATAAAAGCTTATTTTTTTAAATTTTACCACCCTGTATCTCAAAGGATAAGTCATTTTTAGGCCATAAAAAGGTGATTTTTTTTTCATAAAACTATTATTATTTTTTTATTATCTTAAAAAGTGGTGAGTTCACAAATATAGGTAATCTTGATCAGCATATAGAAAGCAAAGAAGTATGTATAAAAACTTTTTAAAAAATAATAACGGCGAAACGAATATTCGTAAATATCTAATGAAAGAAGAAAATCATCCAAGGCTTTTCAAGCTGAAAATGATTAAAACAGCTATAAAAGCGTAATAATTAATCATTATAATATAAAATAAAATTCCAATGAACAGGAAACCATTAAAGATTAAATACCTGAAAGTAAAGTCAAGGGATTCCTTATCATCACTTGTTTTTATGTCATTAATGAGTTTCTTAATTGGATGGACCGATGGAACTGACACTTAATTTTATATCTGTGCTTTGCTGGTCCTATTTTTAAAGTCTTTTAGATTTTTAATGTCTTACTTTATGATAATATGGTTTTATTTTTTATTAAAATACCAACACAAATGTACAGGATGGGCCAAATTCGACGCTTTTGATAGGAAACTCATGTTTCTGTACGTTTTACAAGAAAACTGACCCCATTTGCGAGGCTCAAATTTTAAGCCAAATTTACAAGTGAAAATCGCAATTCGCTATCTTGCGTCGTTTACTCGCTACAGCGTGTTTTCTAATTTCTTGCGTTTTCTTTACTCCTTTATAACTTTATTATTTTTAAATATTTTTAATTCTGTAAAAACATTTCTACAGCAACTTTTTATAACCGTTCGGTATATTTTATGAAACTTGGAACCTGATAATATATGACCAAAGGTCTGCATTTTTGGCTTTCAGTGACAGCTCTAAATGTCAAAGGTTACAGCTGGGCGCCAACGCAGCCGCTTCCGCCAGCCAGACAACCGAGGATCTGCAAAAAGAGGGAGAAGAACAAAAAAATAAAATAAGCCAACCTAAAATTCTTGCTTTCGACGTTGCTACCTCGGACTATTAGACTACGAATCTAGATGATTTTGAAAAAGTTAAATGATATTATCCTAAGTCTATTGCTTTAATTGGTTAATAAATTTGCAGTCCTATTTAAGAATTAAACCTTAACACCATTGGTTTGGTTATTTTCTTGATTTTTTTCGATTTTGGCGCTGCCAAAATCAGTTATGGAATGTGAAAATTGTGATCGAAAAGAATGTTCAGACTTTAGTCGCGATACACAATTTTCTTCGAGTTAGTATTCAGGCGAGGACAGCTCTGCCATAATACTGAAAAAAAAATTATCTAGGATGTTAAAGTTGGAAATAAGTGGCACATGTGCATATGAAGAAAGATCTTTTGTAACACATTTTTACAGGACAAATTATGATTCATTTTTTTTCTTAATTTACTTTTATAAAGTACTTTATACAGAGTGATTCAAAAATCGATCACGAAACTTAGGGGTGATTCTACTTGACAAAATAAGGGTAGAGCTTCATATAATTTTTTTCAAAATGTCCATTCGTTTTTGAGTTACAAGCCGTCTAAAATTTTAAGACAAAAGTACTTTTTTTAATACCGCCAGAGGGCACTTTACCTAAAACTTAAAATGTATTTACATCATAACTTTTTATTTTGACAGATATCGCAAAGCTGGGGGCGCCATTTTATAGACAATCAAAAACCTAAAAAATAAGGTACTCTTTATTAAAGTCGATAAACCTCACCGTTTAGGCACTAATAGACATCAAAGTTTTCATCAATTTCAATCAAATTACCTACATACAAACAGGGTGTCCAGTAACTCAACAGACAAACTTAACCAAACGATTCTACAACAAAAAATAAGAAAAAACTTCATATAAACATATGTTCTAAACGTCTTAAGTAGAATTTAAAAATAAAAGGTGATTTTTTTACTGAAAAATTTTGATCGTAATTTGATACGAAATGACCATGTGCCGAAAATTGGTTTTATTTATTTACGTGAAAACCGTACATCAAATAAAAAAGTCAGGAGGTCAAATTTGTTTTAGAATCTAATGAGAAGTTAAAAAATATTTTTATTTTAGAAAATGCAGTGGCGTACCATTTTATTAAAAA